>JAVQJS010017281.1:0-11407 GCA_036024795.1 Galaxias rostratus | reverse complement strand
TGTGTGTGTTTGTATGTCTGTGTGTGAGAGTAAGTGTTTGAGGTGTGTGTGTGAGAGAATGTGTGTGCGTGTTTGAGAGAATATGTGTGTGTGTGTGTGTGAGAGGGAGAATGTGTGTGTGTGTGAGGGTGTTTGTAGGTGTGTGTGTGAGAGAGAATGTGTGTGTGTCCCCGTGTGTGTGTGTCCGTGTGTGTGTTTGTGTGTGCCCGTGTCCGTGTTTGTGTGTCCGTGTGTGTGTTTGTGTGTGTCCGTGTGTGTTTGTGTATGTCCGTGTGTGTGTGTGTGTGTGTGTGTGTGTGTGTGTGTGTGTCACCGGTCAACAGCCTCTCTCGGAGTAGCGGGAGGAACTGCTGAGCTTCTTGGTGATCCGGTTCATAAATCAGAACTGAAAGAGAAAGACCCGCATCACTCTGCTGCTTATCGACGAACCCGATTGGCTGAATTAGGTTCCGGAGGACAAAGTCACCCACTCATCTGACACAGCCTTTCAGCCAGCTGAAAGTCCCTCTTCATGACGGAGCTGAGGAACTGAAAGCAGACAGGACGCCGTGAGTACAGACAGCCACAGCGAGGGTGGACGGCCCGGCTGCACCGGCCCGCCCCGAACCCCCCCGAACCCCGCTCACCTCCGCCATCAGCTCCAGGGGAGCCCTGTGCCCTTCGTCCTCCTCTTCCTCGGGACGGTCCGCCTCGTCCGCCGCTGGGCCGCGTGGCGGGTGAGGGTCGGCGGCCGGGGGCGCCGGCCCCGTTGCTCCTGACGACGGCAAGCCTTCGCCGTCACCGCCCTCGTCGCCGTGGTTATGAATCGCCGTGACCACTACCACCATTGTTTTTATGATCAGCCGATATACAGAACCAGTCAAAGGTTCGGACGCACTGTCCCATTCACTTTAATGGGAAAGTGTGCCCAAACCTTTGACTGGTTCTGTCTACAGTATGATGGCTGGACTCTATTCTCGTATGTTTCCGACCTGATTGCACAGAACTGGACTCTGGTGCCTGTACGGTTTCCCTCGTGGTTAGGTCTTGAAGTGCAACAGCAGTGTCCTCTATAGCCCCTCCTAAAGACCTAAACAGTCGTACCAAATGTTACCAGACCATTCGAAAGCTAATCGCCTGCTTCTGTAGCCTTTCTGGTGAAACCCTCCGTGAACTGACCTTGAAGTAGAGTTCTCTGGAGCAGGCTCTGTGTAGAAAAGGCACAAACACACCACTGTGAGAAGAACAGGCTAATAGAAGAAGAAAAAAGTGTGACTTCACAGTTGGCTAACCAGAGTAGATAGCTTTCCCACTACCTGCCAACAGTGGCTCTACTCTGACTGGTCCCGTGTCCTGAGTGAACACAGTGGAACAGGTTCCGGAGAGAAATAGAAAAAAAAAGCACTTTTAGTCTATATTTTTTAAAGAACAGAATATGTGTAAAATACCTTCTTCTTAAAGCAATAGTTCACCCATTTTTCATGTTTTGAAGTGTTTTTCGTCATAATACCAATGTTGAATTTTAAACATAGCTTCTTGTTCTAAACATGGCATCTTTATTTAGCATTTCATATTTCATCTAAGACAGCACAATGTCAAACAAGTGGAGAAAATTAGTCTCTACTGCATCTTAGGGGTCATTCCTGAATCTTTCAAAACTACCACAGATTCTAACCAAAGGAAGAGCCACTGCTGGCTCTGAGTGATGATCTATGGGAAATGTGGCGTAAAGTGATATATGCGAAAAAATATGTGAATTTCCCTCAGATCGATCATAGCCAAACTTACAGAATAGCTATTTAGCCTAAATAACAACATATATTGTTTAAAAATTAGGGTGAAGCGCCCCTTTAAGTTTGAATGCAGTAGGAACGAAGCAAACAGGGGAACACACCTCTACCAACGGTGACACAGCATGCAGACCTCTCCTGGAAAAGACAAGGCCAGAACACAAAAAGTTTATTTTCAGTAGCGTTATTGATTTACAGCACACTTTAATGGTTGGATCAAATACCCCCTACCTAGGTCGACAATGGAACTGCTGCTTCTCTTTCAAAACATCTGGAACACAACAAATACACAAATCGCTAATGCGGAATCTTTATTGTTGCATTATGTATTTAATGTGTATTTATTCATGATGTATTTAATGTAGCTTTTAATATTTACGCAATACAATTTTACGCATTAAAAACGGTACATAGCTACCTCCACAACCGGGTTTTGCAATCATAGCAGAGGTCACCTCTAACGTCACCTAGCCAGGGGCATATTAGAGTATTCAGTTGGTAGTTTCTCACTTGATCTACTCAAATTTATGTCAGGGATTAATTGTTGTTTTACAGTGGTCTTGGATAACAAAAGTTCCTACCTGCTTGTGTGCAACATCTGAGGGCTTCCCCACGCATTCTAAACTGCAACAGTTAATTAATTTGAGTCAGAAAAAAATATTTAAAACATTTACCAAAATTGTCCAGTAGTAGCTGCAAAGTCAAAAACTGCGTATACGCAAAGGTATGATTCATAACAATGCAACAATAAAAGGTATAGGCTATAGCCTGAACTGTCATCTCGTCTCGTTCAATACGTGCTATTTACAAACAAAAACGTGTCCTTCAATGAATGCTTATATTTATAAGCAAGCCTAACAAAAATGGCAGCGTTCCTGTAAAATAATGAAAATTATTTCAGAATCTTTCAGCACCGAGCTTGTGTTGGCTAATAGAGTTAGCATTATGCTGTGTTTTTTGTAGCATCAAAGTTGGTTGGTAATACATTGATTAACATTTTGGCATACTTACCCACTCATATAGGCAGTCAACTGTGGGCTACCACACAGGCAGCGTAAGTTTAAATCGCAAAACAAATAAGAACAAAAAATGTCAGTTTAGAATAAGTCAAGCTACCTTTTAGGCTAAACCAAGGACATGCAACACGAGAAGAGCAAACAAGCACCGGTTTCCATAGCAACGGACGTGGTCCCGCCCTCACATGTGCAATTTTTTTTGCGTGTGGCCTTTTTAACGTCCAGCCCATGAGTCACGATTAACCGTCACCCTGTCCCATATTTCATCTGCTAAGCAGTTTCAAGTGCTACCGGGCATGCATCGTTATAGTCAGAGTATATTAATAGTCGCTTAGACAAAGGCACACTGCGTGTTATCTCTTCAACAGGCTTTTGCCATTACAACTATGGATGGCCATACATTTTTTTAGTCTGTGCATGTATGGGTTGAATGAGTTACAGCTTGCTGGCAAATTGCTTTTGGGCTTTTTAAAACTGTAATGAATTGTTTTGCATCAACTGACCTCTATCTTTGGGCCTTGTCAACAAACATGGATCCGTGCCCTACTCTGGAAACGTGTGACAAGCCTTGGTTCCAGTGTCCATACAGCTGGCCTGCTTCGCCCTACCATAAGCACTGTGAAACATCACAATTAGGGGCCCTCACAAAATCTAAGGCTGACTGGACAAGTGAAGTCCAGAGGCCAAACACAACAGCTCGTACTTTTTCTTATGGCAGAACTGACAGGGTATAGAGAAAATGTGCTCTCAACAGACTCATACTGAAAAAGAAAACACATTTGATTGACAGGCCCTGCGATGGATTGGCGATCTGTCCAGGGTGTGCCCCGCCTCTCGCCCGAAGTCGGCTGGGATAGGCTCCAGCCCCCCCGTGGTCCTGCATAGGATAAGCGGTTCTGATAATGGATGAATGGACCTCCGAATGACAAAGGGGACTGTCCCGACTCCATTTGCATGGAACGCAATGACAATATTATAATTCTATAAAAGTTGTCTATGTAATCCACAAAGGGTGATACTAAAATCCATTCCAGAGTAAACAAAAAACAACAAACAGAACGGCCGTTATGGGAGAACCCATTATCGTTGTTAACCCTTAACATGTCATACTTTCTGTCCGGCGAAGAGCACTTGGACGTAGGGGTCCACCAGGTCCCTGTTCTCCCCTATGAAGGCCTTCTTGACGTTGGCCATGATGGTGGTGTTCATCTTAGGCAGGCCTTCAGCCCGGTAGATCTTCACATAGAAGCGGGCCCACTGCCTCTCTGATGGCACTCCCTCAGGCAGCAGGAGGTTCCTGGGGAAACAATCCCAAGGGAGGAAGCGCGGTCAGTCATTACCGACATTCCCAAAGGTGGTGCGCACCCTGACTCTGTAAAACTTTCTTTCCAGCGTAGTGGGTTGAAACCTCTCTGGTCAGTCCTGTCTGTAGGACACAGCCTGCTCCCTTACCCCTCAATGTCGTCTTCGTCCGTCTCGTTGGCTTTGTGCGGCGTCTTGATGTTGTCCCCCTTCGCCACCACGGCAACGTCACACTTGACGTAGCCTTTGCACCCGGCCGTGATGTCGTCGGGGTCCGACAGCATGGCCCACTTGTGGTAAAACTGGTGCTCTGTCGACAGGTGTCACCCAAGCAAAGGGACCGATCAGCTTAGATACTCGTAATTTTAAAATCCCTGTGGCAACCATGCATGACAGCTCACCAGGCTGGGAGTAAATGGTGCCAACATCCAGCTTAAAGGTGCCCACCAAGGTGCCACTGCGCAGAAGGTTCTTTGAGTGGATCACCTGGTCATTGAATGAAAGGATGAAAGGGGACAGCAATCAGCTTCAAGCTACAAACAGGTTGTTTGCCAACGACAACAGCATTGTGATTTAACGGGTAAGGTATTGCTGCTTTCACACTAGTGAGGGAAAGAGATAAAAAAATGTTTTCATTTTTAGACGTCTGTGATGTCGAATGCCGCTCCACTTACTGACAACTTGAGGATCTTGTCAAACATGACATCCGGCGGAACGTGAAAGTCAAAGACAAAATACTGCAGAGAGAAGAGAAGAGGGTTAACTCTCTCGGGCAGTGTTGTTTGGGAAAACAGTGTTACAGCGGCTCCTCTTTCCATCTATTGAAATGGGCCTTAGCGCATTTGCCCACCAGGAGTTTAATTAGGAGGAAAAACCAAACTAACAATGGACCGCCTAACTTCATTACCATAATTGATTTATTATAGTGGCATAGTCATAGAGATGCAATCCAGCCTCCATGCCTCAAGGTAATTTAGTCTAACTTGAATGGAATAAAAGAGGGCAAGATGAGGAGCCACAACTGAAACTAGTAGGGCAGAGCAGAGACTAATAGAGCAGAGCAGAAACTAGTCGAGCAGAGCAGGGTAGGAACTAGCAGTGCAGGGTAGAAACTAGTAGAGCAGAGCAGAGCAATGACAAGTAGAGCAGAGTAGGGCAGAGACTAGCAGAGCAGAGTAGGGCAGAGACTAGTAGAGCAGAGCAGAGACAAGTAGAGCAGAGCAGAGACTAGTAGAGCAGAGCAGGGTAGAGACTAGTAGAACGGAATAGGGCAGAGACTAGTAGAGCAGAGTAGAAACTAGTACAGCAGAGTAGGAACTAGCTGTGCAGGATAGAAACTAGTAGAGCAGAGCAGAGTAGGAACTAGCTGTGCAGGGTAGAAACTATTAGAGCAGAGCAGAGTAGGAACTAGCAGTGCAGGGTAGAGACTAGTAGAGCGGAGCAGAGAAAAAACTAGCAGTGCAGGGTAGAAACTAGTAGAGCAGAGTGCAAACTAGTAGAGCAGGGGGGGCGGTCAGGCAGGAATAGACAGACAGGAACAGGCAAAAGACCCAAGAAACACATAAAGCACTAGTGAGAAGGAATAATGAAGAGAACGGAGAGGGGGAGAGCACCAGGGTTTGTAGGAGGAAAACTGAATGCGTGGATAGTGGTGTTTTTTTATTAACGGTGGGGATGGGTACAAATGCAGTGTAGAAACCACCAGAAAGTAAATAATAACCAGAGAGGGATGACAGAGAGATCGAGACAGCTGGACAGCCAATCCATGCTCTACAAGACACCATCCAGAGGGGGAGTATGGAGGTAGACCCTTTCTATTCTAGGCTGAGAGACAGGAACCACATCTCCCAAACAAGCCTCCATGTTGGATGCGCCGTCTCCAAAGGGAGGACGCTCTCCCTGTACCTCGTTGTAGTAGGGGCAGCTGGTGGACTCCTTCATGGAGGTGTACTTCTTGTCGTCCCCGATCTCCACGCACACCACGGGGTCCATGTTGAGGCCTATCAGCTGCCTGGCCTCGATCACGGTGATGCTGATCTGAACCGGGACAGGATTAGAGAGGGTCATGTTGTTGGGGACGGTGCAAACGACGAAAAACGAGCGGGTGAAATTGATCATGTTAGTGAGACCACCGCATTAAAGCAGTGCCAGAGTATACTCAAATGCATGTGGTTAGTAAGAAAACAGCTGCAAGTTTGAATAGAGTCTTATTTAAAGCTCGTCGACCTGAGCTTCTTCAGCCTGCACTGCAGTCTGAAGCTTTTATCGAGACGCACCAACCTTGGAAGACATTTCAGCGTATCATGGTGATGAGAGAAAAGAGCATTGGTCGAGGCTTTGAGAGGGAAACTCCGTCCCACGGGTTTAATTATGCCTTTACTTAAGAAAAAGGGGAGGGAGAGGGGGACGGGAAAAGAGAGAAATGCCTGACGAGAGTGTGCTTTAACGCTCCAGGCCCCCCAGCGGCGTGTCTGCTTAGCGGTCCAAACCAAACTCTGAGTGTTGCTGTTATATAGGCCACGGGACAGGGGAGGGGCTGGTGAGGGACTGGAGTTGGCCTCAGCTAATGAGCTCCCCCCCTCTTCATCCAGACATCCCTCTATCCCTTCATCCCCACTGGCATTTGTTATGTCTTCCCTGCCTCCCTCGGCTTTGCCTTTTCCTCCTCCCTCTCATACTGCCCTGGCTGTGACACAAGCAGGGCTGAGATTGCGGGTGTGTTTTGTTGTATGTTTGTTGTACGTGTTCCAACATGGATTGTACAGTTACATCGGTGGAGAGGCGTGATCCTGTTTTATACCTGGTAGTCCACTGGTCTCCCAGAGCTGGGCTCCATCTTGATATCAGGCTTTGACCTGAGGGAGTAAGATTATAAAGGCTAGAATGGGTTTGATTTTTATTAGATTTCAAACCCCCTTATAATGAACGAGATGAAATTGTTTGATTTGTGTGAGAACAGCATCAAACGTGGATGTCGACCTCTTATTGGAGACATTGGTCGTGACAGCGGTGACGGAGGCCAATGAGACTGTGTCTGGGTCAAAGGCCCCGCCCATTCGCATGGCCCTCCTGTCCATTTCCTCCATGTTCAGGATGGCAGGCTCGTCTGGCGGGACAGGCGACAGTGACACAGGCATCAGAAGGAGGACACACCCCCAACAGTGTATCCTCAAGATCAAAGCACACACATCACTGCCACAATCGTTTGTCGAGTCTGTGGTTTTTCCGAATTTTTGGAAACATGGAACGTTTACATTTGGTGATGGGATGGTGTTTTTTGTTTTTACCTTTTTTGTGGTCATCCTTGGAGCTTTTGATCTTCCCAAGCTTCATGGCTGAGAACACGCCCTTCCCTGCTCTGGTGCAGAAAGGAAAAGATTGAATGAGTTGAACACAAAGAGTTTGATGGACGACAGAGGCAATAGTTTCAGCTATCGTTCCAATGAAGCGTATTTCAAATCCACATGTCCTGAAACCAATTGAACAAACAAAAATGTCGTCATAAATCCTAAAAAATAACAAAAAGAAAAAGAAAAGAAAAAGAAATCCTAAAGCTAACCAACTTTGCGTTTGGGACAAAGTCTCTCAAGAGTGGAAAACCTTCAGAGGTGCACGTAGCTCCATCACTCAACAACTCGATCCCTCCCCCCCACCACCACCCGGACAGACCCCCAATCACAAAACAAGGCTCTCAGATATCGCCACACTGATATTAAAGAGATCGCCTTTCACCGTCTCAACAAAAGGGCCGGTGATGTCACTGGACGGCTGACAAATAGGGGGCCTTAATAATTAAAAACGAGGACCGTGACCGTCCAATTAGCCACAGGTGCCATGTCAGCGAGAAGATAAGAGGAGCTGCTCCTTTCATTTGTGGAGGAGGGGTAACAGCTCCGTCTTGGCTTTCATCTTTCTGTCATTAGTCTACTCTTTATACAACATCGATTTAAATGCAGCAAGGATAATACATAAAGCTTAGAGCGGAGGAGGTGAAAAAAAATCGCACTCCGTTCCAAGTGTATCAAACAGAACACTTTGAAGTGGGTAATATAACTGGCACAAAGTCGGCGGAAACTGGTCGAAACTTCACACAGCAATTGCTCCATAAAAAGAATGGCTAAATAGGCCTCCAGTCAAATCTCAAACGCAAACCTACTCGAGACAAAAGCGGGATGGAGAGCAAGAGCTACGACCTTCAATATAAGCCTGAAAGGCACAGATTGCTCAATGGATTTTCTCCTGTGACTGATCTATGCTCTACTGTAAAACATGTGACTTAGGGCCCCTCGACCTGCCTCTAAGAATCTCGTTGGATCGTAAAGCTCTTCATGGACACCTACTGTGTAAACAGACGAGTCATACAAACGTCTACCTGCTCAATTAGATATAAACCCATGGCAAAGGACTTGGTGTAGGTATAATGCAGTAAACAGTATATTTGTAATTATTTTATACATACCATTCAAAAGAACACCAACCGACTCTCCGGGCCAAGTCACAATGAGAGGTCACTTCCACCCCCCTCTTACAGAATGAACTCCTTAAGAAACTTCCTCAACTGTGCTACAATGCCATCACTACTTCCAACAGCCAGAGTGAGACACAGGTAGGGTGCCTGGCGGGGTAGAGAGTTTAGCGGGGGAGCAGGAGGGTCATGCAGGGTGAGGTAGAGCTATGGTGCATGTTCAGCGTGTGGTTGGAGACATCAGGGCTCTGCAGAGGAGGAGGGGGGGGGGCAGTTCGGGAGGGGGAGGGTTGCAACGAGCACCCAAGGATATAGGAGAGTAGCGTCACGTGTGGCTACAGAGCTGCAGGAGCACACACACACATACACACACACACACACATACATTTAAGGGCGCACACGCCCTCAAACACACACAAGCGAAACCTTTCCAACACAGTTTTGCTGGGGGAGAGAATGGCCCTGTCACTGCCACGTGGCTGAACCCACTGGAAGGATTGCAGCGGGAGCCTGCCTGTCTGTCAGACATTTGTAAGACGGAGAAGAAGAAGGTGAACCAAGATGGTTATCTACCAGAGCACACTCCGGAGAAACTGTCAGTCACTGAAAAAAAAAAAGTAGACATGGTACGGCTAATCTGCTCTGGGAAGTCTGTAGGGGTAGAGCATGAGAGGTAGAGACTTTTGGAAGATTTCGAGTAAAGAAAAAGGCCCTTCAGCGGTAACCCCCCCTTTCCTCGTCCTCTTTCCCCTCGTTTTGGCTCGCCTCGCTCCCCTGTTCTGAGGCCGGCACAGGGCAATCGTCCATCCACACACGCAGTGTAACGAACGTTCTCCCCGGAGGTTTGGGAGAAAGAGGATTTTCTTTCCCTATCACACAGTTGATGTTTTTTTGTTCTAACCTACTGGCCCCTGTTTAATAGAAAGGCTCTGAGGTGACTGAGGGTAGCGAGTGGGTAGAAACCCTGTTTGGGGGTTTGTAGACATGGCAAATACGCCCAATGCAGACAGAGAGAATAAAACTAGGAATGATGTCGTTGCACGATAGTTAAAGTGAAGAAATGGCTTGTCGTTCGTAAAACAGGTTAGCTATAATGTTCAAATGCTTAAAACATTTCCTCGATGGTTAAGAGGTTATTTTGTGAATTAGGGGTGGAAAAATAACTGTACCGGACCCTGCAATCAACTGGCAAATATGGTAGGGCTGTGAAAACAGTTCAAATAAACCCGTCAGGAAAAAACAAATCACTTGAGTTAGTACAAGCCCTTAACTACTAGAGCGTGCAAAGCACTTCCAAACAGCTGCACAACAAACGCTCAACCCCCAGAAGCCAACTCCCACTCCATCCAGAGACTGTGAATAAGATTCCACATGCTGAATGGGGGAACGATTTGCAACAACTATGCAATATTAATATACGATACTAAGAAACTAAACTTAAGATCCTGATAACGTCTTGCTGGATATGGATAAAAACGAAGTCGATCGACCAGCTGATTTCCAACTGAAGTCTGTGTTCTGAAATGAAAACATTGATTCCACGGACGCCAAGAGAAGGAGAATGTGAAATTATGTACGCGTTTATGGACAAAAGAACCTCATGGATGTGTTCGACAAATCCTCTATATCAATAATACATTCATGCTTGACTAAATGAGGCTGTTACATATAGTAATCCTCACACAGACGAGGCAGCTCTGAGACGACCTTTCTCTCTGGTCTACCAGGAGCTTTGGTCTGCCACGCATCACTTCTGTGGTGCTTAAGGCTGGATCAATGTGCAGAGATGTAAACAATCGTCATTAAGCTTTTACAGGGCTATCGATGCGAGAAAGTGAAAGGAAACCCAGTGGGGTAAACGAAAAACTGAGGGAAATGGAGAGAGCAGTTGATGCTTTAGAGAGGTTGAAATCAAATTGGTTTCAGCTCAGAGTGCAGTTTGGGAAAGCTAAAGGGACAAAGAAAGCAGTTCTGTCGCATTTCGTTTGCCAGTATTACAGAGAAGAACCAGGGGGTATGTAAATAAATTAAAAAGGAGGTGGAGGGGGGCTGGATCAAGCGACCAGTAATCAATAATGCATTGGCATAAAGTTACGTTCAGCTCTGGGGGCTTGGTTGAATGGAGCTGAAAGGAGTCAATGAGAGTCTCTCTTGCTGCCTCACAGACACACACACAGACACAGACACACACACACACACACTCAATCAATCACACACGCACACGCACGCCGTGTTTCTTAGGGCTGCTCTGTGGAGCATGATCCCTCAGTGATGGGATCTCTCTGATAACATCTAGAGGGGGGGGGGAGAAAGCAAGGGCATTGTCTGTTTGTCTTCCAGAGCTTTCCATAACGTTCCGCAACGCCATCGACCATCCTGCAGCATCCTCATCGCTCTGCCAGAGGACTTCCCACCTCCATTGATGCTCCCAGTTCCAGGGAAAACGATCTCTTTCCGCAGTTCCTCTGGCGAACGCTTAGTAGAAAACAAAGTTGGGAAACAAAAACCACTATATAGCTTTCGGCAAGGCATCGGGGCGATCCATTTTTCAGTTTGCTTCTGATCCGCTGAGTGTTTGTAATGACTTTGTATCGAACTGCTCCGCGGTTTAGCTCTTCATTAGTGTCACAAAGTTAGAGCCTTATGAATATTTCATATTTCTCAGAGAACAATCCTTTGAGCCCCATGCCCTACATACTAGATCAAAAGATGAAAGAGACCGTTGACTCCCACCATGGTTAGCGTGGATATGTGTTTATTTGTGTGTGTTTGTGTGTGTGTGTGTGTGTGTGTGTGTGTGTGTGTGTGTGTGTGTGTGTGTGTGTGTGTGTGTGTGTGTGTGTGTGTGTGTGTGT
>JAVQJS010017279.1:0-28585 GCA_036024795.1 Galaxias rostratus | reverse complement strand
GTACCAGCGTGACGAAGAGGAACAGAGAGCAGAGGGAGATGCCACCAGTCAGCACAGCCTTCACCAGCAGGGCTGTCCAACTGCCCAGCAGGAACACATTGACAAAAAGCCTGACAGGGAGACAAAATATAGGAATACATAGTGAACGTGATGTTTCAGTTAAGATACTTTCTCTCCTCTCATTTACACATGGTCATACAGTTTTGGACCATGGACTGCTGTCCTCCATATTTTTTTCAAGAGTAAAAAAAAAAACTACTAAAATAATCATCTAAAAACAAGCTGTGGGTTAGATACATAAATACATGTTAGTGTATTTTGTGATTATGGACTGCTGTAATTGTTGGCTAGTTAATCTAGCTGAATGCACTGCTTATTGTGCCTGCTTTTGCTTAGTCCAATGGACTTAAGATCATGTACAATTCAGAAATGCTTAAAGAAAAACAGGATGTAGGCATAGGGACCGTTTGTCTTGTCTTGGTGGTTAAAAAAGCGCATTTCTTTCCCAAGCGGTGCTCCTATAAATCCACAGATTATAGTAACTGACATTTAAACGTACTTAACCAGAATCCCTTTACACTCCATGCCAAATAAGCAGCCTAAAATCCAGATATAAAGAAACATCCACAATGCTTAAAGATATAATTGTTCTTTCCCTTGAATTTAGATACAAAGAATAAAAGTATGTGAATAGGGGGAGGTGAGAGGTGGCCTAGTGAGTAGGACTGATACATTGCAAGTGAAAGTTTATAGATTTAAATTCGTCCTTAAAAGGGTATGTGTGAGCATTTAACCCTAAGCTGCTCTTGGGGTTCTGTCTCTGTATGCAAATGTGAATGTAAGTATAAAATGTCAATTAAGCTCTAGAATTGTTGTCTTCATTCCAAACACCTAGGCAGGGACCCCTACATAAATAGCATCATAATATGCTTCCTAATAGCCAACCGACCAAGGATTTTAAAAACATTTTGGGCCATCTAGTGGTCATGTTGAAGAAATAGAACAACGGTTCAAACTGAGCACACATGGGAAAGTGTAGCCGTGTGAGTGTGTGTGTGTGTGTGTGTGTGTGTGTGTGTGTGTGTGTGTATGCATACTCACTCCATGAGGAAAGCCTTGTAGACACAGAGTCCTAAAAGTACGGTGACAGGCAGACGGAAGCTCTTGGGGAGGTCGTAGCGGGTGAACATCCACACCACTGCTGCCATGGCGATATAGTGGATCTACAATTGGAGACACACGTTTAAAGGTCTTAACAGTAGCCGCTAGTGCAACACGGCACCGACCAATGAGTCAAAGACAGCGAGGGGACAAGGTAAGAGGATGCAAGCTCCCACCAGACTGATGTTGGAGTCGAAGCTCATCTGAATGTATTTCCAGTCAAACTCGATGCCTCTGGCTCCCACCCACAGAGGAAGACACCTGGATAGATACACAGCACCAAGACAAAAGACATCATCACTGTACCGCTTCATTCCCCAGACCCGTGCAGCCACAGGTTCAGAGATGCAGACACCAGAACACTAACCACCGTCTGCTGACAGTCGAACAGCGTATAAAGGAACCGTCACGTGATCAACGTACCTGGACATGATCAGCTCCGCGGTGGCCCAGCCCATGGCGGCCACCATGATCTTGTACTCGCCTTTACCAGCGTTGCGTGACATCACCAGGTGAAGGCCCAGCAGGTCAGCGAGATCCACTGTCGCTTTCATAAACTCCTGACACACAATGGGGAATTAAGATCAATCGAGGCAATGAGGGGGCTTCGGCGTTCCCCATTGATAGAGGAAAATAAACCGATCCTGATCTTCCATAGTCTCCCCCTCACGTGCTGTGCCTCAGTTATCCTCCACTTACCCCTAAAAAGTCATACACACCGGCCCCTCCCTCCCAGGTGGGAAAGAACGTGGCAAGGAACAGCATCTGAAACACAAAGATACGGTTGCCATGTTAACCACACCCAGATTGAGAGGGAGACCGATGTGGGGGTCTTTGAATAGAGTGTGTCTGTTTACCTTACAAAGCTGGACAAAAAGGTAGGTGGCTCCGGCCTGCACACACCTCCAGAAGGCATTGTACTCAGACCTGAGAGAAACAGGTGATCTTTAATACTCTATGTTGCCAACAGAGTGGTATTCTAAATACATTGCCATTTAAAAGTTTGGACACACTTTCCCATTCTATGAAATGGAACAGTTTGGAAACAAACGTGCACTGTATTGTCATTATTGTTCTAAATCTTAATATTACAGTTTGCATATGAAAACCATTTTTTTATATATTATATGATGCATCCAGCAGACTATAAAGAATGATGTTCTAAATTGGCTAGGTGAGTTAGCAGCGCTTCACTAGCTTGGTGTTCTGTTTTGCAACATAGTGGGTGGGTATTACTGTAAGAGGCTGTTTGATGAACAACTGTTGTCTCCTCACATCTTATATATAATTACCATTATTTCCACAAGTAATATCTCTAGAACAATAATATAATAATCTTTCTGTGTAGAGATTATTTCACACAACAAAGTATGTTACATCCTTTGAATATGGGGTGGGGAACAAGATGGTGATCTTAGGACACTATCGGTTTGAGGTCTTAATTGCAGGGGTTGTTTATAAGCGTATAAGCGTTTGTGCTCATTTTTGTCTCTAATTTACTTCAACCTAGCTCCTTATCTGAAGGGTGTCAAGCAGGCAGAAGTAGTTGTGTGTTCAGTGACTGATATTGTTGAGTCTTAATCAGCCATGTTTGTTTGGCATGCTATAGTTGTGTTGAATGCTCCCTAAAGCCTGGAATACTCTTTATATAGTGTTTCAAATTCCTTTAGGATCTTAATTTCCCTGTAGAGATTAATTATTCTTCATCTGGATCATCGTTCTCTGTGGATTGTCTACACATCTGGAAATGTATGACACCTATATGGGCAACCATAGTACCAAATCTATACGCACAAACAAGTTAATGAAATCAAGACGTTTTGTCTAAGATAATACAGAATATATGTGGATAGACGACCCGACAAGATTATATTACATGAGATCATGCAATTTGTATAAAACACGAAAGATTAAGCGATGTAGGAGGAGCTAATAATAATAATAAAACCACCTCACTATTACCTGCTAGACTCCATAAAGCCAAAGCAAGTAGCTGGAGAAGCAACGCATCTTTTGTAAAGGGCCGGGAGAAAGAAGAGCCCACTCACTAAGAGGATTAATTAAACCCCTCTAAAGCGGTCAACAAATCAGATGAACTAGGATTGGCATATGTCAGACTTTGAGTGTGACTAATCAACATAACGCTGACTGAGCAGATCGACAATTGTGAAGGGGTAACCAGAGAGGAAGCAAAAGATGTAGAAAAAAAAAGTCGAAACACTTACAGCCCGCTGCACTTGTAGGTAATAAAGTAAGGGAAATATGCCAAGGCAAAACAGTTTCCGAAGTGGAATAACGTCATGTCTGCAATTGGGAATATCCTTGCCCCTGTGAAAAGAGTAGGTTGGACCATACCCCAATGACAAATTAAACTTTTTCAAATGTTGCTGTCAGTGACGGTAACATTAGTAAAGTAACTGCAGGCCACAAGCAGCAAACTGTGAAGATATTTAATGAATATGTAAACTCCTTGTCTGCCAAAAACGTTCGCAACGTAGCTCAGCAAGCTAATATGAAATGACAGCTCGTCGTTTCATGAAACATGTGTGAGAATGGCCCATTAAGAAGGGGATTATTTATTTTTCTTTGATTTGCTGTCAGTAAAAATGTTGTTCACGGCACGAAATTAAAATATATAAACTTGTAAACCGTCACGCACATTGTAATTGAGTATTTAAAATGTTTTTTTCATTGAAATTACTTACTGAATGACTTGGAGTCCGTGAAATACTATGCTAAGCTAGTAAACGGTTAATGGAAAACGGAAGTGAATACAGAGCAACACTCAACAGCCTCCGACTATCGTCAAGTAGTACACTATTTGGTTCCGAACGTACAACTGTTGCTTTAGAAACAAAATTAATAGAACGTTGGTTGAATGTCAATATAACTATATATATATATATGTACACACACACACACACACACACACACACACACACACACACACACACACGGGTGCCATGGCCCATTGAGAGAAGCTTGGTTTGGGAGTAACTGATTTATCCCAGTTTATCCCAAAATTTCCCCAAACATGGAAATATCCAAATCATGTCACTGTAACCCTTTGAAATAATCGATTGTTAATAAAATAAAGTACATGTATTGCAGCTTGAATGAATAGTCCATCACATTCCTGTGGAAAGCCAGCAACTTGTCTCCTTGGTGCAAAACCTCAGAGGTTCCACAGGGTAACTTCATAAAGTCATTGTGTGGCTTGAATGCGACATTAAACTAAGAATCTTGCATCATCTGTCAAGAGCTCCCATATCCTTTCATAATTCCATAGAGGACTGCAAACTTCAGAAGTTGTGATGCATGAACTTGCAACCTTGAGGCCCCTGAGCTTGCTCTGCAAGGCCGAGAACAGCGCTGAGTACCTGACCCCCCTTCTCAGGTAGTACCACCTTCTACCACCTACCTCCTTCTCTGGGAACCACCATTTCGCTCATATAACCACTGCAGAAGGCAAGACACATTAGCTTGTGAGCAAATTGGATTGGTTTACCTCTTATGTATTGCTTATATCCATGTCGGGTGACTTATGGGATAATAATCCTAGCCACAAATGGCCATTCCTGAAATGACATGATTTTGAAACCGATTGAGCTTGGAAAAGACAAATGTTCTTCATGGGCCTTTGTGTTGTCATCGTCATGAACTTTTCATGGCTCTGGTCATGTGACAATTTACACAAAATGTGACACCACACTTTTCGTTGTGACTCTAACTTTGAATGTATCCTGCACCGATACAACACGGTAATTTTCCCTTGACTGAACAAGCTTGTTTTTAGTGACAAAAGTATTCCAAAGCATGTACCAGTCACTCCCATCAAATTTGTTGTTTCACTGGCACACCCCTCTGACTGAATGGAACCCTCCCTGGAACCTCTTTCAGCTTGTATGCACTTCTCCTGGAGAACTGCTTATCAGTGAAACTTTCCCCCATGTCTCTGTAGTGGAAAATCTTTTGTGTCAGGTATTAGGAAGTTCCAACTGGCAGTCATGATACAGAAATAAAAACATTGAGCAAACCAACAAAACACTTAAGTGAATTAGTTTATTTCTAGGAAAACTGACAAAACCATGAATTGCACTTTCTTGGTGACAAAAACATGGGAAGTGAAGTACTGACACTTTGGGGATGCAATTAGGAGGCACGAGTTCTTTTTTTTCAAAGGTTTATTTGTGTAGCTAAGTTACAGTAGCTTGTCTTGTTCTTCGATCTTATGCAACGTTTCAAGCCTTTAACACAGATAGTAAATGGAAACAGTAGTTACCACAGTAACAGCCAAATGGACACGTCAAGGGCAGATACTTGGGAGACACACAGACACAAATACTATCAACAACCGTTTCAAAGGAATGACCCCAGCCTACTACGGAGTGAGTGGTAGACAGCTGAGGCGCTAGGGTGAGGATGGGACACTATGGCTCGGCTAAAGGGGAGTGTGTAAAAGAAAGAGGGGGAGGGGGGTGGTCCCTTTCTTGACTTCCTGTCTAGTCAGGAAGTTACTCCTTGGAATGCATGTACACCAGCAGGTCAGCAACACGGTGGCTGTAGCCAAACTCATTGTCATACCTGGAAGGAAAGGAAGAGCAAAGGTTAGACTTAAGACTGTCATCCAACAGTTTGTAGGGAAATCATTGTTGCGCTGAGGAACTCACCAGGAAATGAGCTTGACAAAGTTGTCGTTGAGGGAGATGCCGGCTCCAGCATCAAAGATGGAGGAGTGAGTATCTCCGATGAAGTCAGAAGACACCACCTGCAATAGTGAAATAATTACACGCTTACCCCACCCATCCCGATTGATCAAATGTAACCCTGAGATTGTGACCGGAGCACCTGACGAGTTCACAGGTAGAAAGGAGACGTTACCTGGTCCTCGGTGTATCCCAGAACGCCCTTCATTGGGCCGTGTGCTGCCTTCTTCACGGCTTCCTTGATCTCGGAGTAGGAGGCGGGTCTGGACAGACGGCAGGTCAGGTCCACAACTGATACGTCAGCCACGGGGACACGGAATGCCATGCCGGTCAACTTCCTGTGAGGAAGGGATCAGAATGAAGTTGAAGGAAAAAGGTTCCACTTTATTCAAGTATTTGTGTGTGTGTGTGTGTGTGTGTGCGTGCGTGTACTGACCCATTGAGCTCAGGAATGACCTTGCCAACAGCCTTGGCAGCTCCGGTAGAGGCAGGAATGATGTTCTGGTGAGCACCGCGGCCATCTCGCCATGCCTTGGCTGAGGGCCCGTCCACTGTCTTCTGGGTGGCTGTGTAGGCATGGACTGTAGTCTGGAGAAGGAACAATAGGAGGTTATAATAACAAACACGAGGACATTTAGAAAGACAAAACTTTAAATTGCTCAATTTTTATCTATGTTAACGTCAGTCTTGACCTAACTTTGAAAAGTCCAGTTCCAACCAATAAACTCCTGATAGTGTCCCGTAAAGACACACCGACAGGTAAATAGACAAAGAGACAGGTTCTCACCATCAGGGCCTCATCAATACCAAAGTTGTCATGGATAACCTTGGCCAGTGGAGCCAAACAGTTGGTGGTGCAGGACGCATTGCTGTGAACACACACACCCAAAAAAAAAAAAACACAGTTGGAAATATATTGGTGTGGGTCTGTGTTTGTGTGTAAATAGTATTTGCGTGTCCGGTTTGTAGGCCTTACCTGACAATGGTCATGCTGGAGGGGTCGTATTTGTCCTCGTTGACGCCCATGACGAACATGGGGGCGTCAGGGGAAGGCGCGGACACCACCACACGCTTAGCACCGCCCTGGATGTGGGACTGGAGAGAGGAGGACAGGGGAGGTCAGAAAAGAGGTGGGGAAAGGCTGTTTTACAGTGTGTCTGTGAAGCAGAGAGAAGGACAGAGATGTGCCCCCCAAAAGTGTGAATGAAGTGTGAAAGAAAGGGGTTGACAGGCTGCTCTGGACTTAAGTGTGTACATACTGAGGCCTTCTCCACACTGAGGAAGACTCCGGTGGACTCGACCACGTAGAGGGCCCCGGCGTTGCCCCAGGGAATCTCAGCTGGCTTCATACTGGAGACGGGCAGGGAATGGGATTAGGCATAACTACCCGTGAAATTCACAAAAGAATGTTTAGTTGAGATAAAAACAAAATTGGAAACAACTGTGTAAAACCTTTGCTAAAAAAACAAGACCAGAGATCGGTTAGATGGCTAATAATGAACTAGGACTTCTATTGTGTGCAGATGACTGGATGGCGAGGAATAGAGAGTAAAATCAGATAGGGTTGCAGGTGGATGACATCTTGCATTCCTGTAACCTGCATGTCAGTTATGGACCACGGGGATAAACACAGCCCCACCTATTTTTAAAGTTTCTTAATGCAGTTTACCACAGGGCTTTACATTTTGTAACTGGAAATGGTCTCACAACTCATCATTGTACCCTATATAAGAATGTACGATGGTCTTCTCTAGGTGAGAGAAAAACTTTGTCTCACTTTGTTGACAAGGCATTGTCAGGCCAGTGCCTTTTTACCTTACTTTACATATAGAGTAGTCATGGACATGCTCACAGGACTATATGATCTTTGAAAGCAGAACTTTATAAATTTGCTGTCAGCTTTTTTTGCCTTGGATTAACGGAACAAGGTTAAGCCGGTTTTGGAAAATGCAGCAGTTTGTTTTTGTTTAAAAGAAATGTATAGAAAAGAAAGGTTGAAGTGTTCTAGATTTGGTTGAAAAATATTGTACTGTATTTGTAAATATTGGAAAAAAGGAAGATAGGTTTGTCAAATTGTGAATTAAAAATATATTCTGCCTTAAACTGGGCACTGCTGGAAAATAGAACTAGTCTAAGTGAGTTACTGCTATATAAAGTAATAATACAATTCTCACCACTGAAACACGGAGATGCTGTTGTCATCAACGATGAGCTTTCCACCCTCCATGCGCACATCCCCATGGTAACGTCCGTGGGTTGAGTCATACTTGAACATGTAGACCTATGGTGAGGGGCAGGAAAAATACATCCATCAAATGTCTACATTTTCTAAAAAAGAAGCTTTACGTAGCTTGGTGGTGTAACGAACCCGATAGATTATTGGGCTTGATGATCTCAGAGTTACTTAATTCATACAAGCTTTCTATACTGCGCCATAATGCTAGCTTGGATCTCTAACTGGATCAAAACACAGAAAACAGATAGATGTTCTCTGAAAGGGTTGTCCATGATTGTGTTTGTCCTTACCATGTACTGCAGGTCGATGAAGGGGTCGTTGATGGCTACAACCTTAATACCCTTCTGAAGGCAGGCCCTCAGGACCAGACGACCAATGCGACCGAAGCTGATGACAGATAGAGGACAAAGGACAGAGAGAAAGTTGACTTTTAAAGAGAAAGACAAAAGCATAGATCTATTTGTTTCACTTCGCAGTTGTGTGTCTCTTTTAGGACTCACCCGTTGATTCCAACACAAAGGTCTGACATGTCTGCTGTTTGTTGGGTAGTAGTGATAAACCTACAATGACAAAAAAACAAACAAAAAACGTTCCAATTAGGTTATATAAACAACGGCATTGACCTAAACGGCTTTGAAGCCAACTCGGAGAACCCAGTCAATTGTTAGAACTATTGAGATGGCATGAGTCAGAGGCCGAGATGTCTTTACCACCGTGTTTAACCACCTAGAAGGTTAGCAAGGTTTTCATGAGGGTTAACCATGTCAAGGTTCAAACAAAATGGACGCAAAGACGACTTTATCTAACATTTTGGAGAGGCACCTGTAGCCATGTTCACCACTGTGCAGCGTTTCATTGCTATTCAGTGTCAAAGCGAGCTTTTCTTCCCCTTACACAGACCAGCACCACGGTTTAAATGTTGCGTCACATTGCTCAACTGACTGACCGTTCTCAATGAATGGCCCTGTGAAACGTGTTGAAATTCTGTGACAAATCCGGGTGTCGGATAGATGACTCGATTCACAGAATAAATCTGGAGATGCTAGAGTTACGCAACTAGCCAGCAGAGCAATCGCTTCCCCTATAGACAACTTTCATGTGGGGCTTGTGCTTGCATGTGCTGCAATATGTTTTTGGCACAGGATTCATAGTTTTACATCAGTGAACGCAAGCTGGCATGGCAATTGATTGAAAGGTATTCTGTATGGCATGCTCCAAGGACTGTTGTATGTGTTGGTACACGCGTAAAGGTCCCTCCCCTTCCTCTGCCTGCCCTAACTCGTAGGTTCAACATTCGTCCTCTCTTCCCAGTTCACACACCCCTATGCTGGGCCTGTAGCCACAACCTACCCCACAGTGCAGGACAGATGAGAAAACATAGCCCAGGATGGCGCACTGTCACTATAACAACAAAGTAGTGTTAATAGTACACCCGTGCCAAGTCCTGCCACACCCATTTTAGACTCCAGGTCCTGAAGGCCACTGAGTAAGACCCAAACCTCTACCGGCATGCCTGAGTGGAATAGTACCTGAGGTGTGGTTGTGTGTTCAGGATCAAACAGCAGAATTCAGGTTTTAGGACAAACCACGTCTTAAAACTCAAGGATAATGTATAGATTTATGATGTGAATAAGAGGGGACAAAAAATAAATAAAAGGGCCAGAGTGAGCTATGACCATCAAGAGAGCTATAAAACGCTTCCTGCTTCGGTGCAGAAGTGGAAACAAAACTGAAGGTTATTTAAAAATGGGATGTTAGATAACTAGACAATTTGGGAATCAAATGGCTTATAACTTTACTACCTTTTTGGTAAGCTCATATCCAAAAACTGAAATTTGTCCTAAAGTTGAAGGACTGTGAAGGTGCAGCACAGGCCTCGTACATTTGACCTACTTCTTAAGAATGTCAGGAACGTGTGACACTCATTAACACAACGGTGGTCACAACCTACTGACCATAACACAATCAGACCATTCAGTTTTGTTTGCCCAACAAAAAGGAGGAAGTTTGCGTCAGTGTGACTGGAATTCAACCGGCCACCTTAGCAGCTCTTTTAGTGACTTCAGGGAGCCAGATATTCCCTTTGGCCCTGGCCAGAGTCACAGTTTACTCCCCTCGGCTCAGGATTAACAATATCACATGCCTGGCTTGTTTGTTATCATGGGGCTAGGCGAAAGCTGAGGAGTCATTGAAACAGAGGATCTCTGTGGATATTACAATCGGCTGGGGTTTTCTGTCTCGGTCTGTTGAGTAACGAGTGGAGGGCTGCTATTAACCTAGGGCTGCTCGTCAGGAAACCAGTCACCAATTCTGAGAGGAACTGAACTGACACGCCCGCATACACTCAGCTTAGAGAAGGAGGCAGAGTGAAGCAGACAAACTACACAGACATGGCCCTGGGGAACAGTGTATCGTTCCATTAGAACAAAATCGCACACAGGAACATCGGGACGGGTCATTGGCAGTACCTCGCCCAGACAAAGAGGAAACAACCTCGGGGACTGTATGACCAAGGTGTCCCTATTGATGAACTGGGTTTCCAACCTCTAAAATCAATCTCCATAAATCTTTGTTGGCTCATCTGTACATTTGCCTACAAATTAAGTCAATATCAATGGAGCCTCAAAGCGGTCTGAATTCTGATTTCACTACAACGCTTTGAATTTATTAAATTCCCTATACAAATACAAAACGTGCTTAAAATAATGTCACACACAGAATTAGACAAGATGCATGTCAAAGCCTCTCAGACAAACACACTGAAACAGTCAATGAACATAGAATAAGCCCATATTCTAGTCCACGCATTTTTTCAAAGTCAAAATTCAACTAAAGTTTGAAAGTAGCAGGCTGACAACTTCACGAATTACGGAGTGTGTACACAAGATACAATATATTAAAAGCTCTCTCTAACAACGCTAATCTCATAAACATCCTGAGATGTTCAAATAGACAGCACCTTGCTGGCGATCCATCGTTTAGAATAGAGCCAGTATGCACCTAATCGTTTTGTGATATTTTTAAGTACTTTCATACTTTCAAAGTCTTTGGAAACGTTTACACAGAACTGAGCCGATAATATTGACAGTCAATCAGTTTTTTAGTTTTTTTTAAAAGTTTTTTTTAAAATCGGTTTCAAATATTGATGTCGACCCATTTTCAGCAGCAATGTCATTGATTATATGAACTAATCGAGGCAGCCCTAGGTGAGAGTGGATGCTGCAGTGAGCAAGCTGCACTGTTAACCACTGGTCTGTACCACTGTTCACTAGTTGTGGACCTCAAGTGTCTGTCCTACAGGTAGTCTCTCTGCCTAAAGGGGGATTTTCAACTCCAGTTGGATGGCCATGCCCTAATCTCCTAATCTGGGCCACTGTGGTGTTTGAGAGTTAGCCTGGGTACTGGGCCAACAGGCTTATCTTAATCTGTTGTTTCCCTGTGCGGTCTTTAAAGAGCTCCACAATGCACTGGCCTGGATTGACAGTGTGCCCCATACAAACCAGCAGAAAACAGATTGATGTGCAGTGCACACACCCTTTAAAAGGAAAGAGTGTCCTAACATAACTATGGTAATAGCAAAGACACAAACTGTCTTTATGTATGATTCCACCTGGAGCCTAAGAGAACAGCACACAATAACTAACCCTGCAAATTCTCTTTGTTTCTAGTGGCCTTGTTTCATGCAGAGGCAGCCATTTCGTGATTCTTCTCCCCACAGCGCCATACAAGGTGACCCTGCTGTGAGGATGTAGAGGGAGGACAGAAATAGGAGGGACTCAGGCCCATTACACCAATTCTTAAGTCTGTGGTGGCCGGTTAGCCTGCCCATGGATTTGTTCATTGTTCGGTCTCTGGCACACCTGTACCAAGTATAAGTATCAAACATGCTTTTAAAGTCTGAAACACTACAGTCCCTCAGCAAGTAGCCTTCAGGCTAAAACCTAAACTATGGATGGTGGGAGGTACTCAAAATACAAAAGAAACATACCATTTTTACTCTGGCCTAAGGTAGTCTTATCGTTTCATCTCATTTCAATGATTAATTTCTGTTGCATGTGATATTTTCGGATTTAATTCGGTATTATTTATTTGTTATAAATTTGACATAGTTTGATATAGAATGGTTTTAATCCTAAAATGCTCCATCTCACTTATGAATATAGTAAAAAAGCATGACACTGTATGCTTCTTAATTTACCAGCATCAAGAAAACATGGATGTTATATTGGTTGTTACAAACACTTGACTTGCCTTGATCAACATATCGTGTATTCAAAACGACATTACTTGCACTCAAAATTCCCTGACATTCCGGAAATTCTCTAAACTGGGAATTTAAAAAAAGACACTGGGATACATAGAAAGTGATAAATGATAGACAGATAGAGGCTGAATAGAGAACTGAAGGGTGGGAAAGCGCTTAGTGTCCCCATTGTGTTCTCACATTTCTTCCTCCCTCTTACCCTCAGTTGTTTTAGATTCTGTTCACACCAGCTCTAGCCTACATTCAAACTACCTACACCAGCCTTTCAGTTTTTTCCCCCCCCTTTCTCTTTCTGCCTCCATTTCAGGTCCCTCCCCCTCCATTTTGTATCAGTGGTGAGACGACATTGAAATCCTCCTGATGCCCTGTGCCTCTCGGAACAAAATGTCTACTGCCCACGTATTTGTAGGCCATGTTATAGAATACTATTTACTAGGAATGGTGTGTATCAGTCATTTTCACTGCAAGGACCGTCAATTATCGTGAAGCAGTTGTAACAGAAATGGTTCAACCTCATTTGTAGTCCACCCCCCTTTTTCTGTTGCTAAGCTACAGCGTGAACTCGCAGCCAATAGAATTCATTGTTCATGAACCAATCAATGCCAGTCTTTTGTTCCAAGAGTAGATTCCACAATAATACACACAGCTCTCAATTAAGAGGTGTATATGCAATGAGCTAGCTGGAGCATACAAGCAGCTGTTAGAAAAAAAACAAGTGGAAGTTGGTCTTTTGATAAAAACTCAAAACACAAATTGCACTTTAAGAGTAGGACCATGGAATGCATACACATATTGGCCTACAGAACTCATCCACAAATTTGCTTTCTTTTTCTACTGCTCCACAGGCCGTTATTAGTGTGTGTGGTGATCCTTTAAATGGGTCAATGCCTAACCCCCTGAATTGTCAACCAACAGCCAGTCAATTAGAAAAGTACGATTCTTATTTATCTCAAATAAAATATGTACAAGATCCATCCATCCATCCATCCATCTATCCAACGTTGCAAAAGGAAGCTTGCTGTTACATCATTGTTTTTACCTAAGGCTTTAATACGGTAGTCTATTCAAAAGGTCCACAGACAAAAATATATATATATATATACAAACAGAAATAAAACGTATGAAAGAAAACATTTTTAAAATATAATTCACTGCACACAGAATAAGTCTTTGTGTGTGCCTCTTTGGGCATCTGATGTCAGAGTTACTGCCTTTTTCTGACAGAAAGAAGCAGGCAGCCATTTTGAAGAAGGGAACTGCTTTCATCCAAGCCAACGAGAGACTGACAAAGAAAATTTAAAAGAACAAAACCTAAACAGTATTCTTAAATTCTAGACCTCAGCCTGATAATGGTGTACTAGTTGAAATCAAGACAAGGAAAATGCTTACATAATGGGTAATTGAGTGCATTCCTTTAACTATTAATCTGCACTATGGAATTTGTAACAGTCAATCATGACTATGGTTACATGCACACAGTCCACTATTATTCTGAATGGGTCATAAACAAGTTATTCTGTTTAGATTATTGAAAAAAAAAGTAAAAAAAAAAAATGCTACATTCAAATTAAGACATGTCAATATTATTTCAGGTTTAATGAGCATTATTTGGAAATGTACACTTGCAGTGCATTAGGAATATTTGCTACACACAGCCTTGTCTGTTTGCGGTTATAGAGATATAAGATTGTCTTTCAGAATAAGGGGGAAAAAAACGTAACATTTTGTGCCTGTAAATGTAGTCATTGTCTACTTAAAAATTAACAGCATTATTTGATGGTGTATTACTTAAAGGACTGGTTCAACAATTATTCATCTAGGCTAAGTGTAAGACCTACATGGGAACTCTGAAACATAGTTTATGAGAACATGCATCATTACAAAACATATAAAACTGAAGGATGGGTTCTCTGACATCCCCCCCCCCCCAAAAAAGACAACTTACAGGATGTTCATGGTCACTGCATATTACTAGCTAGATCAACCATTATGTGGGAGATCCTGCTCAGTTGAAGACCAAATATGTGTTCAATATTGTGAACTCAAGAGGACAAACCTGAATCTGTATTTTCATTTAATTCTCCCATACATATTACAGCTCATTTATAAAAAAGCTGCCTATGGTAAAATTGTAACTGTATCCAAGGCTTGCAAGGTAACTGAATTTTATATTGTTTGATTTGTTTGTGCGAATAATAACCGATCAACAATTCATCAAAACTAAAAATATGAAATGTTTAAAACGTTTATGGAAATCATTCTCACCACTAGTCTAAACTAGAGATGTGATACCACTGCCAAAAGTCCATTCCAGGCCCACCAATGGCTCCAGTCCAACGAGTCATGCCATGAATAAATTAGAGGCAGTGTCAAACTGCAGCATAGGTGATCAAAGAGGGAGGGGCATTATCCTAAGGCATGTTATTTGTCTGCAGTACTGTGATGTGCAGTCACACACAGAGAAAAGTGCCATTTCATTTAAATTGGTATGCGAACTTTGTAACTCTTACAGTAGAATTATCAAACAGGCATTTAGTAATGGCTTCACCATATGTCCCAAAATGCTAGTTATGTGAAATGGAGAGACATACTACACTGAGGAAGGGCATTAAGCAAGGTGTCTACTTGTGCTTATAGGCTGACATTGCGAAAACAAGGAGAACCTAGAGAAACTTTCAGCTATCTCTTAACTCACTACAAAGGAAGTCCTGGATATCACTCAGCTAAACGACTCTGTAAAATGTTTGTGTGGATTACAGCAAGAGACCATTTCTAGCATGCTAATCATGATAAACTTCAGGTGTAGCTTGGCCGAGTCATCGATAATTTATAAAAGTAATCAAAACTTATTTGCACGTTTTCGGTCACCTAAGGAATTAGCAGTGTCCATTAGACAAGTCCTGAAGTTGAGGTAAAAAACTAAAACCACCAACTTGTATAATGCTTTTCTATTCCGAAAACCCAATTTGACCTTGTTACTACTTCAGCCACTGTATTTTCCCATAGTCAGGTAATCTACCAGAACAAAAAATACGCGCATCTTAAAACGACTGAAAGGCCGCTACTATAGTCATGGTCACCGGTACACCCTTTCTACAGCATTGCATTCCACATCACTGCCCTGTCATGGGCGTGGCCTTACTCTCTACAGGGGCTGATCACATAGACCAATACACTCAACGTACTGGGAACATGTTAAATTAAAATCCATAATAAAATCCTTTAGTAAGAGTAGGACATTTATTTCCGTAAAATTGTTTTTACTACTACGTTGTACATAAAAATGTATTATCAAAACGAATCGCCTTCATACAATTAAAGGGAAGTATTTTTGAGCAGGAAACGAGCTTTGTTTCTTAACAGCATCCCTTCAACAGGCTGGGATGGGCCCAATTATGACCTTGACTCTAACAATAACCTTCAGCTAGAGGGATAAGAAAAGCTTCATCTCAGTGTGCAGACCCTCATCAGGAGGTGGGGAATTTAGCCTTTCATCAATCTTGGAAGGACAGAAAGGATTCTGCGGAAGATTATGCGACAAAGCACCATAACGTAAACTTCGGCAGATAATGCAAAACAGCACGAAACTGCGCAACAACAAATTGCAACAGGGCATCAGTCTGCATTTGTTATATTACTTGTAAAGATATTCGGCCCAGTGCATTGCCGTTCGTTACATTCGTTCATTGCGACAAGATATTTCATTTAAGAGAAGCTATGACGCAACAAGAATTCATAATGCGCGAGAGGATGGTCACGTAGCTAGCCAGCTACAGATCTTGGATTTCCTGTTCATCACCGTCACATTCCACAAAGTGTGGCCGATGCCATTACGACAAAGTAGTATGCATAATAGACCATTTTATACCTTTATGTATTCCTAAGACAGTCACATGGAAGTGGACTGCAAATGTTTAAATGTTACGTAAAGCATTTTCAGTTTATAAATTGTCACGCCTCTCTTCCGCAAACGCACCATCGCATTTCAGACATTCTGTGTCGAGTTTCCTACTGAACTCACTGGATTAATAAAATAGATCAATCCTATAGGTTGTTATATCCCTGCTTTGATTTGAACTACATTTAATAGTGACACTTGAACAAAAATGTAGTAATCATTACACCGCCTCGGATTGCACAAGGCCATGAGCGCATCCTTCCTCTCTTCTGTGCCTCCATTGTTTGTTCTAATGAGATCCAATAAAATTAGGTCCCATTAAACGACTAAATAATTCTAAGAGTTTGTCCTATTGTCATTCTTACTTTGTATGCGTTATTTCACCATTCAAATTAACGAACTCACCTCGAGCGAAGATGCTTCTGTGCCTGTGTGCGCTTGAAGAGAGACCGCCCTCAGAATTTATACCCTGGCTGGCTGCACGTGCGCCATTGGGTCGCCGTGGAAACGTGACGTCACGTATTCCGCCAACGAACGGATCCATTCGTAACATGGGGTTGGTCACGATTACGGCGGCTATGGCAAAATTATGAGTTAAGAATGATGCAGAAGCATAGACCCATCACAGGATAACGGGTAATAAAGATGTAATAAAAATCGTAATACTATAGAGCAGCTTGATAAGTACAGAATCAAATATCTCTTCAAATTAATAGAAAGCGGGTTTTGACCAGCCCCATTGCCCCTATTGCTTAGGAAAAAGGTATCACCTGCGTACATGTCAGATATAGCTCCGTCATGATCACGCTTAGCCTGTTCTCTGCAGTAAGCTGCGTCGGTGGGAATCAGATTTCTGCAGTGGATCAATGAAGAACGAATGCTGCATAACTACATGTAGACTGCAAATTTCTTGTTTTGTGGCACATTCCATCAATGCCCTAGACTATGTGTAGGCCAATTAAATGTTGCACGTTCTGTAATCCTGCTCAATTTTTGCACTTTTAACATGTCCATCTACACCATATCATACAGTCGAGTCTGCCCGGCCGTTAAGTAAGTTGAACAGCTTCAACCATCTCGTGTGAGGATGCTTTGTAGAGTAGTTTAGCCAAGGTGGGTTAGGCCTGCTTTTTCTCAACATGTTCTGCATGTCAGGAAGTTACAGGCTACAGTATGACCCCCAGTGATTAGATGTGTTCGCACTAAAAATGTAAAACATTGTTTCCGATTAATGATGAATTGATAAAGATAGTTTGAGATCGATCCATGCCAAATGAATGCATCCAAGCTGGACATAAGTTAAAGGTTTGAACGGTTAACATAAGACAGAACATCTTTTAAAGAATTTTGTACAAATGTTGTTTCACAATGTCTTCCCCCGGTTTTGGCATTGCACATGAATTTCTGTCACAAAGGAGCAAACTATACTTGACACATTCATTTGATGATTAATTATACTGTCTGGTTAGGAAGCGTAAGTGATTGTGAATTGAATTAATCTGTTTTGGTAGAATTGGTAATGTGACAACAGGTGGGCAGGAGATGCAGCAGCAAGACTACTTTCTTAAACGGAATGGATTTGCAGGTGGTGGCCACGTACCATTCTCTCCTCATCCTTCTTGACTGATTTCACTCAAGTTTTGCATTTTGGTTGTGCTTTTGTCACTCCTGGTAGCATAAGGTGATACCTGCAGCCCATTTAGGTTGCACAAGTAATCCAGCTCCTCTAGGATGGCCCATCCATACATGCCATCACAAGGTTTTCCTGTATTTCTCAGCACAGCCTTCAAAGTGTGTAGGAGATATCTGGAGACGTGCCATTACACAAGGAGAACTGGACAGTTGCTGTAAAGGAGTAACAACCCAGCCGCAGGACTGGTATCTGCTCCTTTGAAAGAGAAAGAACTGGAGGAGCACAGACAGAGTCCTGCAAGAAGACCTGCGGCAGGCCACTCATGTGCACGTTTCTGATCAAACTGTCTGCATAAGGGTGGGACCTGTGCTCACAGCCCAGCACAATGCAGGTCGATTTTGATTTGCCACAGAACACTAGAACCGGCAGCTTTGCCATTGGTGTCCCGTTTTCTTCACAGACGAGAGCAGATTCACACTGAGCACATGTGACACATGAAAGAGTCTAGAGACGTTGTGGCAAATGTCATGCTACTTGCAACATCATCCAGTATGACCAGTTTAGTGATGGGTCAGTGATGGTCTAGGGAGACATGTCCTTGGAAGGTGGTACAAACCACCACATGCTTGCCAACGGTACCCTGACTGCTGTTAGGTACCAGGCTGAAATCCTCAGAGCCATTGTCATACCTTACGCTGGTGCAGTGGACCTTCGGTTGACAATGCCCGGCCTCATGTGGCCAGTTTCAATACCGACTAGTCGATTCTTCAATCCATCATGGCTTGCTTCAAAGGAGACAAAATACAGATGGGACACAGCTGTCTTGCATCCAGCCACTTTGCATGTTCTGGTGCCCCCTCCATCTCTTCCTGCTCTTGTTTAATTTGACTGAAATTCATAATGCACGAGAGGATGGTCACGTAGCTAGCCAAAGTGGACAAAGTGACTGTGTTGGTGCTTATCCCAAATGACTCCTATGAAAAGGCAGCGGGTATGAACTAATGAACATAATCACCACACTTACAAACTTAGAATATTATAACATCTTCATCCTTGAGGACAAATTGCTGCTGTATGAAACCAAATTAAATCTTTTTTTTCTACCAAAGCGACATTATAGAAACTTTTAAATATCTGGGTAATTTGTATACGGCTTAACAGGTGTACAGTTTTAATGCAATTTTATATGAATTGATTTTGTGCTATTGGCAAGTTACACATTTCCTAGCTTGCGTTAATTTTGTAACTTTAACCTCCGCATCAAAGTTAATCACTCTTAAAACCTTACTATACTAACAAATGAATCTATTCTGTTTTAATCATAGGGTCACTACTATAGGCTATGTGTATCCATATTGGTCTTAATAAGATTTGTTAAACGTTTGTCTCACCAGTGAGGACAATCAGGAAGGAAATACTATTTATTTACATACATTTACACTATTACTAGCCGCTGTCTTGCACTATACTGTCAACATTATTTCAAAGCACCCTTGGAATTTGTTTAAATTGACTCAGTTAAAGAGTTGGAGGTTAAAGAGGTATGCATTTGATTAAGGGGAAGTAGTTTATTTTCATTAGAATAGACTTTTACTTACTTTTACTTAGTTCCTGCTTTGAACTTCCTAATAATTGTCTTATTAGTATTTGTGGACAGTTGTGATTTAAAGCATGGCTTTATTCGTTTAAACATTCCTGATCTATGAGAGTTCGCAATTTTAGTCGATTTTCATGGTGTATTCTCTGACCCTCGCTAACTTGATGGTTGGCTTATATAGTTTGGCCTGTGTAACATTTCACCAGTATAGGAAGGAATGATTGAAATTGTTTATCACCCTTCAGGCTGTACAATATGTAAATAAATTGGAGAAAAAGCAATGGAGTTGAATAAAATGTAACATGAACTGTTGGTCAATGAGAGGTCTGAACGCTCTTAAGAACTGACTGAGAGAATGTATGTTGTGGGGGGAAACAAAAAGTACATTAATCTATTTGTCCACTAGATGGAGTACACGACTAAGGGTCAGCCCGTGTGCTTTGTATATGTGTTTCTGTGATCAAAAATGCTGGAGTCTTAAGCTCCCTTTTGAGACCACTGAGTCATATAAGTAAGAAGGAATTGTTTTGTGTGTGTTCTTTATTCAAATAAACACACAGACTCTCTCTACAGACAAGGGAGAGAATGGAATTTTGGGATGTGTCTGTTGAACAATAGGAACACACACATATCTCAGCCTTCTTGCTGTGTGTGGGCAGGAGACTGGGATTAACATGTGAAGCTGACTGTGTAACCATACAGAACTCCCACCATTGTAGTGAGCATCTTTTTACAAAAGGTTAATAGTTTGAAAATAAAGGGTGTGGTCTTGGTCGTTTAGGTTTGCAAATATAATGTCATGAGAAGTGTGAGCTTTGTTACTGTGCACTACGAACGTGGTCTTCTACAACTTGCATTTGAGGTAGGCAAGATAAAGAACAAATTCACAGAAATCTTTGGACTGCAACGTGTAGGATATCTGACATAATGCATAGTAAAATGTCAAGAGGCCTGTAGGCCTATGTATTATGGGTTAAACTAGGCAAATACGATTTGCACAATTACATGGACCATCCATGGTAGACCTAATTGTAAATCATTATGTAAAATATCCCCCACAACCTTGTCAATCTTCGAATAAAGGGTCAACGCCACTTGACTGGGCAGAATTCAACTCCGACTGGACACGTCGGCCACAGCTCTCGACCATACTGCAGCCATGTTGGAATGATCGGGATGCAAGAAAACGCTGACGGTAGCTCGCGTCACTGGAAACCGAGGACCGTCCACCGCGATATTGTGGACAAAAACGGAAAGAGGGAACCCCGAGTGGATACAACTAGCTACGGTTATTCAAACGGAATTATAACTACCTGCTGACAGGATAGGGGTCGCATTCAAACTGAAATAGGTAGCCTGGTCTACTGTTTCGAAGTGGACAAGTGAGTAGGCCTGATTTGAATGTGGAAAATGTGGGAGAAATTATTTGAAGTTAACCGTTAGCTAGCTTACCTTAGCATTGTGGTAAAATCCTAGACAATAGCCTACCAATAATGAACAGCTATTTTACCTATATTTACATTTAGCATTATAATGCATTATCGGTACTGTAGTTTGTTTATTGTCCATACAACCATATTTGTTTTCCATCTGAATTATGATGCGGTATAAAAATCTCGTCCACTGTTTCTCGTTTCCCTTGGCTTCTGTCATGCAAACACGCCTAAAAAGATGCAGAGGATCATGTGCATACAACCAAAATCGCTTTCATTTAATTAAACCTTTGTGTTGTCTTTGTTGCAGGACACGAATGTTTATAAAACATACAATCAAAATGAAATACAATTCAAACTTGCGAGCCATTTGTTTCAAGTCAAATATATATGTTTTGATTCTACGAGTCGCTTACAGATATGGACATATAGCAGGAATTCTGCCTGCAGATTTAGACCGTGACTTGAATGTATTATAACGTTCGGTTAGTTCTTGCAAAATGGCCATATGCATGCCTATAATTGTAATAAGCCCACTCTAATTGGTTGATCAAACGTAACCGTGGTTTGTATCGAGAGAACGAAATTGCATATTCTAAGGCTGAGTTGTATCACCATCTTCCCAAGTGTGCTTGTCCCTGATTGGCTTGTGGTACGATGAATCAACATCAACATAGACGTTGAGCTATACTTCGGGACCTTCGGTTCAGCAGGCCGACCTTTAAGGCTGCCCTCATATCTAGAACTGCAACCATAACGATAACAACAACTATTATGATTAATAGTTTCAATAGCGTCCACATCCCACAACGGCTTTATTTGCGAGTGAAGCGAAGCTTTTATTTCACACAGCGTAAGTTGAGGCGGACTTGTACTATAACTATTTTTAATCAACTCCTGCTTTTTATATTTATTGAAAAGCCTCATATCGCTATCCGATCGTAGTTTTGTAATCTGTGATTTTAGTAATATGCTTAGTAATGCACTCTGTATTATTGAAAGCGAGCTGCCATGTAGGGCTGTTCAATTTCGAGTTCCAGTGTAGAACACATTTTAATTGGTTGTCAACGGTTTATCGTTCAAGGAGACATGGAAAAATCGCTCCACTAGCCATCAGAACGATACCAATCCCCACGAACCATCGTTGTAGTGTGAACAGGGTGCTTAATTTGACTTGAATTTGACTGAATTATTTTTATAGTTATGGTAACTGTTTTTGTCCTAGGTGTGGAGAGCGCCCAACTCAGTTGCCTAACCCTTTTGTCTTCCATTGTGAAGATTCAGAGCTGTGCACAGTAATCGGGTGAATTAACATAGTCTAATGACACTCATCATTATATTACTCCTGTAATGTTTAATAACTTAGTTTAGGTTATTGCATTGAGAAGGTACCACCAGATGAGAGTTGTGAGGTTTGAGATATGGTAACCTGGGGGCAATTCCAATACCTGTGCTTGTTCTCTTCTTCCCGCTTCTCTCATTGAAATTATGAGGACACACTATTGAATTCCAGCCCAGGTGGTTAGGGAGGAGTTATAGAAAGAGGTAGGGTCAGATGTGTGTGTGTGTGTGTGTGTGTGTGTGGTGAGTGGTGAGTGCGTGTGTTCAATACCTCTGACAGCAGTCAACAAGGAAGTGAGTGAATTGGGAGTGTACGTTTACATGTAGGAAAGCATTGTCCTCTCCTATGTAGCCTAGCCAACATGCAGTTCTGGAATTTTTTAGGCTGCACCAATGGAGGTATGTATGTTTGACTATCTGACAGGAAGAGGTTTGGCATCGTTGTTGTGGTTGTAATAAGTGGGTGGGATAGAGAGAGATGTCGTTTGTGGAGGGAAGAATGAAACATTGTAAGGCATGTGCCATTGTCCTGGCAAAGCAAACAGTTGAAGTTCTTCAAGTAAAATCCTCTGACTACAAAAATCCCGATGTTAGTGATATCATCTCAGTCTATTTACTTTTCTAGGATAAAGGCTTTCCGGACTGCTAATGTAGCGTAGCATAATTTGTTCTCCAGTGTTACAAACCTACAGCAACTTTCAGAAAGCTCTATGATTACAGCTATCTTCAATTGCATTATTGAACACAGAGCCTTTGGACTCAGCATAGAAGTGGAAATAACTTTATTCAGTTACACACAGCTGCAGTGTCAAAATAATAGCGTTGTGGTTTTGTCTATCTGTCCCAATGAATTCCAGGACTCTTACCTCAGACTCAAAGATTTGCTTCAGGGCATGTTTTTGGTATGAGCTCCTCTTTCTACCTACATTCGCATGTTAACATGTCATTTGAACCGGGCTTTCTGTCTGTTTATGTGACTCTTAATTTGTGTTTCTTATAAAGGCAACTTTTTTCGCATTTTTCTGCTTGTTCACACATGTTGTTTCTGTTGTGACAAAGATCTTGAAGTAGGCACACCGTTTGGCCACTGGCCGACGTTAAAGGGCCCACCCTGTAGCTGCGTTCAGGCAAAGGAAATAGTTTCTAGCATTATTTTCTTTCCCCGAATGCTGCTTTACTGCAGTACATTTAATGCTGCACATTTCCACTAGCCACCCTGTGTTTTGTTTATGCGTTGGGTGCTCACTTAGAGGCTGCTGAGACACACATCCCTTATTTGAATGCAGCTCCCTGTTTTGTTTAGCTCTTATGAGGTTGACCTGTTGCTCACCTGGTAGTCTCCACTCTACCAACCTACCAGGGCCATCTAAGCATCCCTTTCTGGCAGTAAACTATATTATCTGTATTAATACTTGCATTATTATCATTATTAGTCTTTTCAGTGGTGGAATTAAACTAGCGTGAAAAGTGAACCAGCAAAATTTTTGGGTCTCTAAACTATCAAGGGCTGTTATCCTCCAGGCAATACCACAGGGCTGACTGGCACAGTCCTGGATCTACTAAGGCAGTCGGGGACCTAAGAGAGGGTTGCGATGTCAAATCAGGAATCGAAGAGTGTTGACATATGCGGATGGAAGTGTCCTTGTTATTTGTATGGTCAAAGTGGATCCACTTTCAACAGCCCTTGTTAGCAAGGCTAGACACCCCACACACAGCTCCTGTTAGGCTTATTGTCATGATGCTCGGGTTCTAATCCATTTAGCTCTGCGTGTGGACCATAGCACAACCACGCTGAGTCTGGGTCCATGAGACAGGGCCCAGTCATCTCAGCCATAGGACTGTTAAAAAGGTTGTTTTAGCCGTCAAGACCCTAAAAAGCAGTTATTATTAGTTTAATAGCTAAAATTCAATTGAGGGACATGTACTGATGGGGAGTATGGAAGATACGCCACTTGCCCGTCCTCTCTCAGGGTGTCTCCACATGTTTGGGGTTGCATCATTGGTGTTCCCTGCACATTCCTCTCTGCCTTTTTCGACACCGAACCAAAGCAAGCACGGGTTCAGTTTCTCACAAATGTCCTCTTTATCTTCGTTTGTAACTTTTATCTCTTTCTGGTTTACTTTTTTGTTATCTCATGCATTGGTCTCCTTGTTACTTACGCATTTCCTGTATGCACAGGAAATGCCAACTTAAATGGGCTGAAAAATGTATAATGATAGAAATGGAAATCCCATCTGTAAAATGAGACCTCTCATCTAGTTTAAGTAGAGCTTGCTGAAAATCTTTTCCGTTGTACGGACAACATTTGTCCGGAGAGATTCATATATTACCAGTGAGGTTTTTGATCTAGGACCAGAGACCCGAGGCCTGTTGTACAGTGATGTACTGAGAGAGCAGCGCCATCCATAAATTGCATTGTGATATAGCCCTAACTATACAAAACCCGTGTAGCTCAGTGAAAATGGAATAAGATTGATGCCCCAAGCCACAGATTAGATGGCTTCTAGTGCTCAGATCACAGCATTCTGTCACACCCGGGGGTAATAACCTCCTTAATACCAGAACACTGCAGGGCTGGCTTCCATTCTTCAAGGCAGCCACCTCCTGTCTACTTCCTTTCCAGTTCATTTTTACTCTTAACATGGCGGAAACTATCGAGAGCCAAGCAAGCAGTCCTCAGAACTAAGTAGGGATGAGCAATATGGCATTTTCACAGTATGGTGATTGTCTTGAAAGAATAATTTGATGTTGCCTACATTTATTTATTTTTATATTATTTATGCTGTTATAACATTGTTAACCAAAAACAGCAGACTAGTTTTTGTTATTAGTGTCTCTATTAGTTATTAGCAAGGCTTTTGCTCTGATTTTCTCTATGCCTATTGATATTCATGTGTGTTTTTAACCAAATTATTTTCTTTTGTCATTAGAAATTTATATTGCTCTGGTATAGACTGCTTTTTACATTTATTTTGGTTTCTAATGGCCTGCCTTTGCTGTAACCTCTTCCTCATCCAAGGCTGAATAGGCCTAGGCGATATCTTTTTCTAGATCGATTGTCCAGTGTCCTTAATTGAGCCATTATCGTCTTTCAGAAAGCCAAATACGTTGAAGTCATTCCATTAAAAAGGCTTTGGCTGGGCTGGTCACATGTTGTTTCCATTATCAATATAGCGGTGGTTCAAAGTTAATACTTTTATTACTCTATTCTGCCAAACACAATGACAGCAAGGGCACTCAAAAGAGGTATTCAAACCATGGAGCTCTCATCAGTGTATTATTTAGAAAAGCTGAATCGCTGGGAGGAATGGCATGCTTTGTAGTAGTCTTTTCCAGTTTGGTTAGTTTGTGACTGTCAATTTTTTCCAAGGATGGCACTTCATGTATTTTTGTTGAGCTACAAGTGATCACTGGTTGAAATAATGTTTTTATGCATAGCCTGCATGTATGTTAGCCAATTAAATATATATATATATATATATATTTTTTTGTTGTTGGGTAATCTGAAAAAAATGTTGCAACCTCCCCCCGATACTGTTTCGTACCTCATTACTCTATGCCGATGATGTGCTGGCCTAATGATACTTTGCTGTGTATAGCCTCACAAAGAGTAGGACGTCTGAATTTGTCTTCACCGCAGTGAAGGTATGTTTTGACTCTCTCAGAGTGTCAAGTCAGTACTGTGGCTTTAACTCGTGTTCCCTGCCACTTTTACTTCAACGTAGCCCTTCTCCTGGTTAATGTATTATTTATCTAGAAGAAGTTGTGAAGTTCTACTGCTTTTCAAAATTTTATGAAAAACCTTGTACATTATTTTTGCCATGTTACCTGTGGAGAAGTATTCATTGTCCTCCATGTACTCCTAAATAAAGTTCTAGAGCAGGAAGCTATAGTTTAGCCGCATTCTGGAAGCCAGCATGATAGAACCAAGATTTCTTCCCATTTTAGTAGCTATCGCTCAGTGTTTCTCCTGTCATTCATGTTTTCATCGTGGACAACAGACAGTGTTCATGCCCCTACAAAGTAGCCTTTCTCGGAATGGGGAACCCAGAAGTGCATGCAGTATTACTGGGCAAACCTGACCTGGCAAGTCCCAAGGTTCATTCACCTTTCAGGTCTGGAGAATAGTCTCTGTGTCAGCTGTCAGCTGTATTTCATCTGCTGACTGTGCAGAAACCCAGCATAACTGCTGTCCAGCTGGCTGCACAGTCAACCTTTTAAATCCACTATCTAGGATGCATTTAATGTGACTGTACGGTTAGTCCTGTCAATCTAACCACACTTTAAGAATTTGACATGCCACTCAAATAAGAGAGATACCGGATCCTTTCAACGGGAAGCTTTTGTAGTCCTGTAGTGGCTTTAACTGCAGACTGTCTGGTTGATCAGATTGAACGCACGCTATGCACACTAACGGGAGAGTTTTGCAGCTTCACTTGAACAGCCTTTAGCTGACAAGCTGAGGAGCAGGTGTTTAGTAAACTGTCAAGCTGATGGATGGGAAAAGAGGCCGGGAAGAAAGAGTTGGGAAAAGCAGTGTTTGGCATACCTCAAACTAAATCATTCATTTATTTATCACAATAATACTGCACAGCGATGATGTCGTTATTTAAAAAATTAAAAAAGAACTGTTCGTAAACGAATGCATTTAGCACAACCTTCATGTGTAATTACGAGCTGCATAGAATCGTTTGAGTCTTTGATTAGATAGTTCTTCTTGTCTTTCAGATTTGCTTTTTGAATAGAATAGAAATAGCCTACCATGTAGAACCTTTTCCTCAAAGTAACAATAGCATTCCAAAGAACAGCTGTTCCAAGCCTAACCTTGACCTTGACCTTCCACCTATCACCAGGGTCATGAGAAATGTATTAAAAGATGAAACTGCTAATGTCAATGGAGCAATGGGAATGAACCCATGTTGTTTGGTATGCATAACAAACCTCCGGTACTCTCTCTCCCTCTGACAAAGGCAGTTTAATGGCAGTCTTTGAAACCATCTAGTCTAGCACTGCTTGTGCTAACCCTGTGGTTAACTGATGTCTATGCAGCATAGTATGGAACCGACAGCATAGTGTAGAGTCAGGGATCCAGGGCAGATATTGACCTTGTTTAGGGCAGGATGCCGAAAACGCAGACTTTAATGCAGCGTATCTGCCCTTTATGAACACCATGACCTAGCAGCATTTTTGTAAATGTCAGGAGCCACCTCCTATGTTTACTGCCGTCACTGCTGCCAGAACACATAACGTTCCATCCTACAGGGTGGCTCCTTTATATTTCTAACATTCCCTTTCTCGTGGTGTCGAATTAAAGGTGAACTCGGTACAATTGAGCTTCCCTTTAGAACTTCTTCTTCCTATGTGATGTGAGAGGAACAGTTAATGGGAGTATCATGTATAAAAGGAAGCAGCCAGAGTGCCTTGTTTTAATGCCTGGCTCAGTCAGTGACGCATTGCTGATCATATTTTACCATTGAGGGGCGAGGTGCTCCCGTTATTGAGAACTCTCTTTTGAAGTTCCATGGCAGTGATGTCCTTTGTTGTGAACTTCCTGATGGCAGTGTAGTCTCTTCTTGTGAACTTCCCGGTGGCAGTGTGGTCCTTTCTTGTGAACTTCCTGATGGCGGTGTAGTTCTTTTCTTGTGAACTTCCTGGTGGCAGTGTAGTCACTTCTTTTGAACTTCCTTGTGGCAGTGTAGTCACTTCTTGTGAACTTCCTGGTGGCAGTGTAGTTCTTTCTTGTGAACTTCCTGATTCCAGTGTAGTCCTTTCTTGTGAACTTCCTGGTGGCAGTGTAGTCCTTTCTTGTGAACTTCCTGATAGCAGTGTAGTGCTACATTGTGAACTTCCTGATGGCAGTGTAGTCCTTTCTTGTGAACTTCTTGATGGCAGTGTAGTCTTTTATTGTGAACTTCCTGATAGCAGTGTAGTGCTACATTGTGAACTGCCTGATGGCAGTGTAGTCCTTTCTTGTGAACTTCCTGATGGCAGTGTAGTCCTTTCTTGTGAACTTCCTGATAGCAGTGTAGTGCTATATTGTGAACTTTCTGATGGATGTGTAGTAATTTCTTGTGAACTTCCTGATGGCAGTGTAGTCCTTTCTTGTGAACTTCCTGATGGCAGTGTAGTCCTTTCTTATGAACTTCCTGATGGCAGTGTAGTCCTTTTCTTGTGAACTTCCTGGTGGTAGTGTAGTCTCTTCTTTTGAACTTCCTGGTGGCAGTGTAGTCACTTCTTGTGAACTTCCTGATTCCAGTGTAGTCCTTTCTTGTGAACTTCCTGGTGGCAGTGTAGTCCTTTCTTGTGAACTTCCTG
>JAVQJS010017265.1:0-14198 GCA_036024795.1 Galaxias rostratus | reverse complement strand
TCTGCCTGTGAACCTAGCAGAAGTATTTCTGTCTTGTCAGAATTTAGTAGGAGGAAGTTACTCAGCATCCAGTGTCTAATGTCCTTTACACATTCTTCAACTTTATTAAGCTGATATCTTGTTCGGGTCTGTCATCAAACAAATCGTGCAAGAGCACGGGGATTTGCAAAGAACCAGCCACAGGAGCAATATAGTTATGTGATGCATCGTCAGATGCAGCACATATAGTTACCAGAAAGTCATTATTAGTACTATTAGGTCTATTTTTGGCACCTTATCAACGCCTGTGGTTGTGACCCAATAGATTTCCTTCCAGCATCTACATGTCTAGGGTATTGCTGTCCGTTGCGCTCACATATAGCTAAGTTATCGGAACACAATCAGAAAAAAAAAATTTTTTCTTCTTCTTATTATTATTATGATTGCTGTTATTATTATTATCATTATTGTAGTTTTAGGGCAGCACGGTGGTGCAGTGGTTAGCATTATTGTCTCATAGTAAGAAGGTCCTGGGATCGATCCCCACCTGAGGGCCTTTCTGTGTGGAGTTTGCATGTTCTCCCTGTGTTAGCGTGGGTTTTCTCCCGGTGCTCTGGTTTCCTCCCACATTCCAAAAACATGTAGGTTTATTGGTAACTCTAAATTGTCCATAGGTGTGAATGTGTCTGTGTGAGTTGTTGTATGTCTATGTGTTAGCCCTGCGATGGACTGGTGATCTGTCCAGGGTGTACCCTGCCTCTCGCCCGAAGTTAGCTGGGATAGGCTCCAGCCCCTCCGTGACCCTGCATAGGATAAGCGGTTCTGATAATGGATGGATGAGTTATAGTTTTTTGGACCCATTTAAAATAATGGCCAGAGAGATTTCACAGGCCTATACCACCATCTAGTGTTAAATCAAATCGTGTGAGGTAGCCTGTGTTTACAGGGAGAAATTACAGCTCATGTGCTACTCTGTTTTTAACTAAATTCATACTTTTTGAACACATTAAAGGATTGTTGGTGAAAGCCAGACCTTGCTGAAAGTAAAAAGAACGGTAGTGCTTTACCGCCTTATGTGTCCGCCATTACAGTATCATGAGTAGTCTACTGATATAGCAATAATAAGCCCCCTTGTCAACAAACAGGGTTTGGACCGCAGTTTACTTGTCTTGCAAGGGTAGGTTCTGCGCCCTAAGACAGTCAGTGAAATAACTACGATGCAGAGAAATGCATTTCTAGTTGATCTTGTCATGGCGGATAAACAGCAGTACACCCAAGCGCAGGTATATATTGAAACAAATGCTGCGTTTCAATAGCCTTTCAGCATGCCCTCCTTGTCTTCCCCTAAAACACAACTTTATTTTTTCTGATGAAGCTCTTTATCTTTGCATAACGTTTGCAGCAAGTTGATTTTAGTTTTAAGGTTTTAGTTTATTTTTCATTTTATATTATTTCAAACATTGCCATCATATTCTATTGAGTTCCAGTTAGTTTTTTTAACACCATTTGCTAGTTTTTATTTTATTTTCAAGACATATTTCAATTTCGTTTTAGTTTCAGGGACAGAAGTATTTTTTAAACTGTCAATAACATATAAGACCCAAGATACACCACCTTTTTAAAGGGAGAGAGAGGGTCGAAAACAAATTTACTCATGGTAAATAGTCATACACTGTGTTTATGTGTGCTATTAACAGCAATTACAACAAAGTAAAATTCCAACAGTAACAGTCTTAAATGAGAAATAGGCTGATAGATTGTTTAGATCTGGTTGTCTTAAGTTTAATGTAGAATAGGCTTTCATGCCATTTTCTCAGAAATTGTATCGAAAAAGCCTTTAAGCTACCTTACAATGCAAAACTCTTTCAGTAATTTGCTCAATGTGTAGTGTCCGTTTACCCAAAGGGTTTAGGCATGCATGAAAAAAATTTAGGGTAATGTGAGAATGATGTTAAAAGTGCAAATATAAATTTCCTCAATTAATTAAATAGAAATTTAAGTTTCCTCAATTAATATAATGCAACGTAAGCGAAAAGAATACAAATCTAAATAAATATTTTTTGTTGCCACCGTTTGCCTTCAAAACCACATCACCTACCTAAAACCTTATATTTCAGTACACTGTAGTGATTTGGCAGCTTTAAATGTAAGATGAGCAAAAAATAGATTCTGTCAAAATAGCTCGATTTAAATTCGTGCAACTCACTTTGAAAAAACTGATTATTTAATGATATTGACATGTATTTGTAAGTTGAATAAATGAATTGTCTTAATACAGCACCCTAAAGCAAACGCAAAGAGCAAAGAACAAATCATTGTGCCAGAGGAAACTGTCTCTGTACAAACCACGAGCAAATTGTCAGTGTTGGTAGAACAAGTGGGCATTGTCCATCCCAGTCTCAGAGCCACCCTCTCTATATCCGCTCTCGGCACAGCTAGATTTTGGAATGTTTTTTTGTAAAATGTTCATTCAGTGATAAGTTGTTTATTTTTAAGTTGTTTATTAAACTATACCTGTCCCTAAATCATACTTACTGTCTATCAATGCAAACTCTGCAGGGATACTTGTCACCTGGAATAATCTGAAAAATTGCAGGAAAATTTACATTTTTTACCTTTGTCCAGATAATAGAGCTGGGAAATTCTCTTGCGGGACGGTCAGTGGAAGGAGCGTCAGTACCCTAAATACAAAAGAACCAATCAAACACAGGTGGACACAATGCCTCAAAGGAGGACAGGTAAAACCAGTAATCACGCAGAGAAACACTACACAGTGACAAATTTGTCTCCTGACCAACTTGGTATCTCTCACGGACCACTCAACTGGTTCCAGATTTCTTCCGGAGACCTCAGAGCTCAGCTCGTCAAAGCCTGCTCTAGTGATTGAGGTGTCAATGCCTTCATACAGAGTACATTTCCACTGAAAGCCACTGAAAGTCATTGAAAAAAGCTGTCACCCTCTGTCCAAGACTTACTTCAGATATCATTTTCATCTTCATTCTGGAAGGGATACCTTCCGGATTTAAGGATTTTTTCTCACTGGTGCATTGTACTTCAATTTTAGCCATCCAATCTCACTGATTATCTTGTAAGGCCAACATTTCATATCAGACTACGTAATAGGGTCATAAAGTTTCCTGACGAGTTGAGATTTGGCATCACACATTGTGCTGTTGGGCTTCACAGATACCTGGTGGTTCTTTGCAGCATCTCTGATAAAACTTTGTGCAAGTAAAGATCACATAAAGATTCATTTCCTTGGTTGAAGGAAATTATCTCCATTTTGTCATGCTGAAATACCCTGACACAAGAGTAAGTAGTTTATTGATCAATGCAGAGACATAGTCCCTTTTCTAAGGATATAGTAAACACTGGTACAGTCCCTTTAAAATATGAATAAACAAGTATTAAAATATTGTTTGGACAGTTTACAAATGTGATCAGACAACTAATCAATATGACATGCTCTGAGGTGGAGAAGATTGAATAAAGTCTAAGGTGTATTCAGGAAGTTTTAAAAAAAAAAAGTGTCAGCAAGTGAACTTACACAAATGTACCATAACCTAGAATAATAGACGAAAGGCACAAACAAACTGATTTTAAAGTGATTCTCTTTATTAATAGGGTTTACTTTGTTGCTGATTTCACACGTTATACAGACATTGACACATACTATAAATAATTAATGAAATTGAGCTAATTTTGGTGATCCTGCTCGGTAAAAATGTGCTCTAAATCACTGAACTCAATTAAAACACAATACAAGAAACATAAAATGCACTGTCTTGGTCTAAATGTGGTGGTGCATATATCATGTGATTATTATACTTTCAGTTAGGATGAACTGAGGAACTGTCAAAGAAAATTGGATGGTTTTGGTTGAAAATGTGAATGAAAAAGGAAATAAAGGCTTCAAAATAAGGCTGGCTTATATTCACACATTGAAAGTTTAATGTATATCTATGTTAAGAAAAAAATTATAAAATAAAGTAAAATAGATTTTAACTCTAATTTCTAACTCAACAAAATGTCATGGTGTTCGACATTCTTTGCCATTGGGTGAGAGAGATGCAAACAGCAGATACATCAAATTACAATGTAAAGTTTAAAATGTAACAAATGTCCAGTTAAACAAATCTATAAATTACAGTATAAGTGGCTCAAAAGGCACAGTCACGATATAACCTTTAAGGTAAGTATGCATGGACTCTAGTCCAAGAATTTCAAAACGTTTGAAATTAAATAATAAAACATAAAAATATCCTTTTACTGGGGAAACCCAACTCTGGCTAACTGCATGTATATCTCGATTAATGTATATCAATAATATACCATAATAATGTTTTCCTCAATCAAATGGCCATAATTTGGCACCGTGTTGGATTAAATACACTACATTGACAACACTGTAAATTAAGGACAAAAGCCAAGTAAATAAATACAGGGATGACAGCATGCTAGAAAGGTTTTTTTATGTGCAAATGACAGACAATAAAATGTTTATTCGGTCAATTATTTTTTTAACATTCCCATGCTATGTTTAACCTTTTAACATAATGCCTATAACGTAAGCAAAAAATCATTTTTTTTTTAAAAGATGTCTCTGTTGATCTAGGATCCCAGGTTGTGCCATCTGTTTCAACAGTTAGTACCTAAGTGGGCACAGTGATAAAATAAATATAATGTTTGCAAAAACAAAAATTAAGCATCTGTGTCTGTTTGAAAGATGCTGTACCAAACTCCCAAATTGACTATATGTGTTCGGAGCACTATCTTCAGCCTGATTCTTATCGAGCCTCACTGCTCACATCACTTATGCAAACTACTTAGTCGTTAATATACAAGCTTACACTTGCTTGTTAATTCTTGTATGGGGGAATAAGAAAATGACCTTTTCCCATTAATTATTTGTCAGAAATTAGGTAAAGCATCTTTAATAATAAATAAAAAAGGCACATACTTTGTTTATGTCTATGGTAAACATATAACCTGGAGCTTTTGTCTATAATGTTGTACCTGTAGTAGTTGGGTTTGAAGGGTCCGTTTTTGTTTAGGCCCATGTACTTTGCCTGCTCATCGGACAACTCTGTCAGGTGGGCATCAAAGTTTGGTAGGTGTAAACTGGCCACATACTCATCTGAAGGCAACAGTCAAATATATTGTACTTTACTTTCTATTTTGTTTTTAATTCCATTATTGCAACCCTTTGTGCAGTCCTCAGAAATGAATTGTACATAGTATATGTGTTGGCCTTGTGTCGGTTTGTAATTGGTTTGCATGAATATTATTATTATTTACCTTATGACATGTTCTGAGCATGCAAAATGATTGATATGCACGCACAAGATAGAATATTGTTTCTTAATAAATTCACAAATGAGGAAAATACGCTAGATGGCAACAACGAGCAAGTTAAAACAACACATCCTATAGATTACTGTTTGACCAGTTTCTAAACTGTGCAAAAATAAATCTATGCTAAGTGATTAACTCAAATTTATAATTTAAGATTTACTTAATCTTTATCAATATCATGGTAAAATATCCCATTTCAGAGACTTTCTCCCACTCTATGTTGCTGAATGCATAGCTTCATATAATCAAGACCTGACCTATGTATTACAAAAAATTTCCAGAGACGTGAATATCCCCCAAAATAAACAGCTACATATTAAAACTATATTCTCTGTCCTTTCAATATGACCTCGCTTCTGGTCACTGCTGCAGTACAAAAATGTACGATTAAAAATAATCTTATTTCCTAAATCTCTTTTCGTCAACAGTCTTCATATTTGGGTCTTCTGGTTTTAAAAAAGCACTATATGAAGACAATTCATTTATTATATATTATAATAATAATAATTAATAATCAGAATAATCAGAATACTTATTATCATATATATGATTTATTATCTAAATTATTGTTACTATTATTACTATTCATGATAATATAATCATAACAATAATGACCTGCCTTTTGCCCTGTGTCGGCTAGGATAGGCTCCAGCTGTGCTTCTTGCTGCGAGGCAACAGTGCTAACCACTGAGCCACCGTGCTGCTTAACATAACTGAAGCATTATCAAGTAAAATGCTTGAAAAAATTGCTGTTGTGAAAAAAGAAAGTGTGAAAGCTTAACTTTGCTTTAGGAGCAAGATCTTACCCATTTTCTTAGGCAACAAATATACATCCTGTTTATATCGTCCTTCAGGAGCATTGAACAGCTCTATAAGGGCCAGGGCCTAAAGAGAAAAAAGCATTTAGAAACTCAACAGTTACTCAAAATTATGTTGCACCAGAAAATCCAGCGATGTACCTGAGTGGTAGCTGTGATGGACAATACAAAGGTAGGCACTGTGGAGCAGCTCAGGTTGAGGAGCCGACCCTTAGGAACAACATAGAGAACATGAGTCAACATGACAAATGTAAATTAATACGATGAGCTTTGCAAGCATAACAAACAGGCGTAAAATAACTGTAATTGATAGTGATTCTTAGTCGCGTAGCAACAACAGACAGTTATTCGGCTAGGAGACTAGACCACGGAGCACGCAGCAGGGGTTAGAACAACAACTTGAATTACATAGATACCTTTGTGTGGGAAAATCTATGTTCATAATTCAAATATTAATATTAAAAAATACTTCTTAGATAAATGTTGGGGTATTAGTTACTCATGGTACAGTACCTCTGCCAGTAAAACAACCCTCTTGCCATCAGGCCAGATAACGTGGTCGACTTGAGATCGTACTCTCTCCCAGGTCAGCTCAGGGCTACGCAAGCTGGCCTAGGAATATATAGGACCATTAGTGACTCTTATGAAAAAAATGTATAGTGAGTAGTTTATGCAATACATTAGTGCTAGAACCTCATTTTTTCAGTCAAACATTCCATTCAACTAGTGAGACACATCCAAGTACAGAAACTAAGGGGATATGGTGATAGAGCCTATTCAGACAAAATCATTCAAGGAGATTAGAGACCAAAAAAGTTAAGTGGAAGTGAAGCGACCATCTGCTACTGAAAGGGTTGGGGACTGCATAAACATAGACTTAAAAAAGACACTTGAACAGCTGAGAGGTGCAGTTAAAAGAAATCAGGACAAACTGGTGAGACCGAAATAAATCTACAAAATTATATGAAAAAGTGGGAATTGTGGAAGTTCTGAAGTGTGGGGAAAAACAAATTATTCCTAGATTGTGGTGTCAAGCCAGTGGAGAACACATTCCCAAATAAAGAGATTCTAGTGGTATAAGTAACCAACTGTTTTGATTGATGTTGAGGAAACGATAATTTGTAGCATCTGAATAAAACTACCTTACACATAACAAGTTTTAGTACAGAAAGGAGGAATTCAAGGCTTTTATTTGTGTCTGTAGCACATTATCATGATTTCGCATCAAATTCAATTGACAAAACATGTAAAAAATATTCCTTAATTGAAAATTTATGGTTATCTTTCACCTTTCTGTTGTGGATGCCTTTGGGATTTTTTAAACAGTGGTTCCCAATCCAGTCGTGAAGTACCTCCAGCCCCTACAGATATTTTGTTCCAGTTTCTAGCACACCTGGTGCAACTAGTCACATACAGCAAGGCCTTGACTAATTGCACAGATGTGTTATAAGGGGAGATCCGATTCCAGACATGGATCGGGAACTAGAGGACTCAACTGAGAACCACAGATACCAAATGGAATTATAAATCTGATAAAAGCATACTGAGAGACCTTCAATTTTGATGATACATGAATGGAAATTATTTCAAAGTACCATTTTGGATTATGTAACACTGATTAAATAAATAATTATGAGCATTTTCATTGCTCAAGCTTTTCACCAAGATTATGGAGCTTGCCTTACATTCTTGGCGTCTTCAAGATTCCTATTTTGGATACTAAGAAACCTCTGTTTCCTGCAGTGTCTTTCACAAATTAGTCTCCCTATGCTTCATCTTCTTTTGCATTATTCTGCTTTTTCCTGTGATGGCAGATTGTCATTACACTTTGTTAATGATGACATCAAGGGATTTACATATGTCACTGTCTTGGTCTGCATTTAACTGGAACAAATGTATGACGAATTAGATCTAAAATACATTATTTCCTGTTAGAATATGGCTTGAAGAAAATCAATCTCAACAAGAATACTTGGTGAATAAATTTATATAAAGCCTTACGGATTTCTGAACTGACAAATTTTGTAAATGTACACCTAGACTGGGTGTCACACTTGCTCCAATCAATGTTTTCAAACCGTTGCAGCATTTCACTGCTCATTGTGGCCTTGTTGTACATATATACTTAAAAAAAGGTTTCAGTACAGTTTTTCTGTCCCAAACCAAATCGAATTATTAACACAGTGGAGAATGACATTGCTCTAAGCGCTGTCCAGACACAATGACGTACAACAACGCATAATATGTGTAACATGCTTTAAAGGGGTGGATCTTCTATTTCCACAAAGCAATTAATTTGATATTTGGATCACACAATGAGGCCTCCTTTAAAGTCCTATTAAAAGTGTTTTAGCAACGCATGTATTTTGGAGGTAGCATCAAGACACTTAAAGCATTTAAACACATTAAGTAACGTATTTATGACAATTTGACTGTTAATAAATGACTGAATATGAAATAATATATACATTTATTAAACTGTTAAAATGTGAGGAATCTTTAAAGAAAGAATAAACACCAAGATTTTTAGGAAGATAACTGTGAAACAGAAAGCGCTCTATAAATACAAACACCTGTATTTTGCAAGATTAAGTATTACTCCAGACATTGAGTGGGAAATACATACACGGGCATTACATTGGTTCATTTCAGTTTAATTGGGCAGCTTTGCTTCCCTCCTTTGCACCAGTTAAATGTTGTGTACACCAAGGTTACATTTTAGGTCCAGTACTGTTATATCTGTACATGTTGTCTGAAGGATGAATAAGTTGTAAACACAAAGCTTATTTATGTTGCTTTGCTGATGACACTCTTACTTATCTGTATATCCCAGTGATCATAAGCTTGTGTACAATTAATTAGTGTCTTACAGACTTCAAATGTTGGCTGTCACAACGTGGTCTACAATTCATCTAGACATCAAAGTCTCAATTGTTCACAATTGAGCTTTCCTGAGGTCAGACTGAACACAGGAATGAAGGCACCAACTTGAAACTATAGGACAATGATCTTAAACCAAATTCATTGTTAAATATTGCTTTCTAAAGTACTCATCTTAGATTACGATATTATCAATATCATTATAAACATTGAGAAAATATTTGGGTTATTTTACAAATGCTTTGAAACAAAGGCATTTGTGTAAAATTGAGTAGCTGACAAAGCCTATAAACTACCAATCAACTCTTTCAATTCTTAATGCTAAGGTTTGTAGTAGCCTACATGCATTGGCTGCATACTAAATAGAGTTCAGGGCATTATTCTTTTTTAAATATGAAACAAAATATATAACTAGTTGTTACTATAAGATGAATAAATAAAGACACTGAGTTTCTACTCAACCAGGTATGTTGCAATGTGGAAGATTGCATGACCTTTGTAAACTGTTAAAAGCGGCACAAATCATGTGGGATGACCCATGTGACTCACCACGTCAATCTCAGTATTGGAATGTCCCATATTGCACACTATACAGCCATTCTTCATTCGATCCAGCTGCTCTCTAGTAACTACATTCTTGTTACCTTAAATAAAGAAAGCAGAATATCAATATTTTAAAAACTGGTAAGAAAAGTAACACAGGCCACAGGTTCAGAGGGGACACGTGTTAAATAATAGCTTAGTAGGACGTGACGATCAAAGCGGCCCAAAATGGATGATCCTGCATGCACTACTTACCAGTGCAGGTTATCACTACATCCATCTGGCGAATGACCTCATTAAGTTTGACTACTCTGAAGCCATCCATGCTGCGAGATCACAGTTTGATTCAATAACAAAACAGATTTCTTAATATACTTCACCAAGTATAACATTGACTTATAATGAACTGGATTGGGAGTGTACTCGCTTACCAGCCCTGCAGGGCACATATGGGGTCAATCTCTGTAATGCACACAATGGCACCCAAAGCCTTCAGAGCAGTGCAGCATCCCTTTCCTACCTACAGAGACATATACACAAATACTGTATTCATTTGAGATAGAAATAGGATGTATTTCATTTAATGTAATTAAAGATCAATAATTTACCTCTCCATAACCACACACTACAACTTGTTTCCCTCCAAACATCACATCAGTTGTCCGTTTCAAACTGCAGATTACAAAAAAAATTAATCAATAAGTATTGACATAGTCTCATGTTTTTGTCAACACTGACAGGCCGTAGTTACGTAAGGTGTTTGCTAATCAATTTTACCCATCCAGGATGGACTCGCGACAGCAGTAGAGGTTGTCAAATTTCTGTTTGGTCACAGAGTCATTCACATTCATCGCAGGGACACACAGCTTGCCAGCTTTTGACAACTGGTACAACCTGGACACACAACATAGGCTATTTGAGATTACACAGAGGTGCCTGTTATACATCGGAACCTCCTAGATTAATATGAGACTAACAGGTCATAGAACCCGTTTGTGCAATTTTGGATCTGATGTTACATTTTAGCCCCCCAAAGATATTTTGTCAGTTGTACCTATATTGTTTGACAGATGTTAATATTTCTGTAATTAAAAAGTGTGACTAGGCAATGCGGATCGTCTGAGATGAACATTACAAAATTAAATGATTCCAAACCCAGCAAATAAACTGTGAACAAACAGTGCTTCCATTCTTTCAAACCTGTGTACTCCTGTGACACTCTCCTCCACAATGCCCTGTGCCTTCTTAAATACATTGGGATATTTCTTATAAACCCAGTGGGTTAGATCTCCTCCGTCATCAAGGATCTACAGGAATAAAAATACAGACACAGTAAAACATGGTGAACAGTCTAGAAGACTGTAAATATGTAAACATAATACGAAAAGATTTTCAGATAGTTTGTTACCATGTTGGCCTGCCAGCCCTCACTGTTTACACAGCGGTCAATGCACCACCAGAAATCTTCTTCAGACTCGCCCTTCCACGCAAACACAGACACTCCTAATGGTAACATAGGGTTGACTCTCACATTATCAATAGCATTGGCAAGGAGGTTTGTGAATGTGTGCATGTGTGTTTGGGTCCTTCATAATTTGCTGAATACATACCTGTCTCAGCCAGGGCCGCAGCCACCTCATTCTGGGTTGAGTAGATGTTACATGCAGTCCAACGACACTGAGCTCCCAAAGCTACAAGGGTCTCTATCAGAACCTGCGGGAACAGATGAATCTTAAATTAAAATGGTTGAATACACTTAGAAATGCCATCAATATAAACAATTCTTTCAAACATTTGTAAACTAGCTGTAAATAATAATAAAAAAATTACACCCACTGCTGTCTGAGCAGTGATGTGGGTGCAGCCTACTATCTTTGCCCCACCCAAAGGTTTCTCCCCCTGGGCTCTTTTTCTCAAAGATATAAGGGCAGACATATCTGTAAAGAGAGTGAGTAAATATTATTTTTTAAATCAATTTCATACAGAATAGATTCAGACAGAGTTTTACAAAAATAAACATGTTTCAATATGGAGAGAGTATGGTGTTCAATCACTGTCGGCAACATCCAAACTAAAGCTCGTTTTAAAATAATTTACCAAGCACTTGAGTTTACTTGTCACCCTACTGAGCTCTAAAAAAACAGCAAATGGAGTAGACAGAAAAAGAGAACGGCAGTGCTTAAAGAGTGATATAGAGAGAGATGTGAGGGGCATAAAGGGCCACCTGCTCTTGTTTCCTAGTGCAAGCCAGACAGCTATGCCTGGATCATAAACGTCTTTTGCGAGTCAAGAGCCATCTCATTTCAATTTGTTAACTTCAAGCTTCTGAATTAAATTAAATTAAATTAAATGTATTACATTTTTCTTTAAATTATCACACCTTGTATAGTTTTGAAAGGATACCCATTTATCAATAACCGCACCTTGCTCTGCAATCTCAATTTCACGTCGGCCAAATTCGGCTTGTTTGATGTTCTTGACGCAAAAGTCACTGCTACCCTGTGTGTTGACCTGGCTCTTGTCCCGAGGGGATGTCTCATCATCGGAGCTGTCAGAGTAAGACGTAGCTGAGGAAGGTTATGGAAGACAAAAGGGTTATATTAATCAAAACCAAAAGCCAAATGAAAAGGGAATTTAAAAGATGGATGTTAGCTTGTATACCTGAGCTGTAGCTGTCTGTAGAAGACTGGGAAATGGAACGAGAAAGGGAGCGGCGGCCTGCCTTGGTAGGATACTTGCTGAACTCCTGTTTGTCCTCTGCATTAGCAAACTGGATCTAAATTAAGCACAGTACAGACACAGAGACACATAATCAAATGGTGAATGGCTACCTATCCGGGGAACATAGATAAGTCAAGCCGCCATTATAATGCGAAAATCAAAGTTTCTTAGCCAGTCAGTCTTTAAGTTTTGTCGACCAATCTTGAGCGCTCCATTGGACCTCTGTCATGTGTGTGTGGACTTAGATAAGAATATTAGAATGACAGAGCTAGGGGCTGGGGGGATGAAACCTCAACGTGAAATACCTCACTATATGGAAAAGTATTTCTATCATAGCCCTAACAGGTACATTACATGTATTCCAATAATACTTGTAATACAAGGGTTTATCACATTTGGAATAATGTTATTTTTTGTAGACTGACTTTTCACAGGTCCCCATCAAACTCAGGGAAGGAGAGCACATAATTTCACCTAAGCCTGTCACATTAGCACTGAGGATACAAATCACAGGTGGTTACAAGACAGTGCTGCAGTCTATTTTTAGTCTCCCTGCGGTGCTGGAATGTATTCCTTATTCAAACATACAAGCAGGTGAATATGTATCAGTTTTTTCCAGTCAACCAAGTACTAACTTGCTTATGTACAGAGGCTTATCGGAATTATATTTGTTTATTTTTTTACAGAAGCTATACAACCAACTAATAAAAGTCAGTAGGGAATGTGATTAGCCCTATTTAGAACTCAGTCAGCTAGATGTGGCATCAAGCTCTGACAAATCCACAGATGGCCTTGCAGACGTGCTATGCTTAGTCCAAGTTTGGCAATGCTGATTGTCGTCAACAGTCAGTTGTCAACATTAAAGAGATTACAGAGAGTTTAGTTGGATGTCCAGTAAGGTCGCTAAAACTGGGTCAGGGAGGGCAGGGAAAGCTGTGAGTGGTGTTATACTCAGGCAGAAAGCCGTAACAGCCTGGGACTAAAGGGAAAGACAAGGCAGAAATGGATTTCACAATCACCAGGATCTTCACTGGCAGAGAAAGATAGGCCATATATTTATATCTTTTTTTAACAGATTAAGTCACAGGACTAAATTAAACTAAAATCCAATCTACCTGACATGCTGGAAAAACCAATTTAAAAATTGTTAAATAATAAACTTATCGATTGCTCAATAGAATTTGGATTTTAGAATGTTTATGTCTGAAAGAAGAAACAAAGAGAAACTCTTACATCAAAGAACTATATATCATAATGTGTGTCTGGTGGCAGAACAATGTTTCTGTTTGCTGCTGCTCAATGCTATAAAAGGCCAGCAAGCTGGTTGACAGTCTAGAGCTCATGATGTGGTACCAAGAAAAATACCACCCAGTCCGCTTTAGTTCGGAGTATTACAGAGTCACCTGGATCCAGTTCCTGAAGCAACAGAAGTAAAACTGTTGGTAAGATTCCTTATTGTGTGGTATCATGAACGGCAATAGCTAGATATAGGGCTTACATTCAATCATACAAATCAAAAGCATCATCTTGATGCCCATAGTCTTGTTTTGAGTAAAAACGGATGTAAGAGTTGACACAACACACAGCTGATAATTCCAGAAAAAACCTGAACAGAATAACAACGTGAGTTAGGCAGTGTTTACGTGAGAAGAAAAATGCATTTGCACACAGTTCTCCAGAGACATACTCAAGATATTTATATGAAATACATTGTAGGTCAATGGACAGACAAGGACAGACACAAAGAAGAAACTCTGAAGAAACAAGTATTCAGGAAGTAAGCATCAAACATTCACTTGTCTCCTTGTCACTCCATAATTGTAATACCTTAACACCAATACTCGTGTGTCTACAAAAAGATAAACGTAAGAAATTCCTGAGACAGCATCAAACATTTTCTGA
>JAVQJS010017260.1:0-10152 GCA_036024795.1 Galaxias rostratus | reverse complement strand
GTGTGTGTGTGTGTGTGTGTGTGTGTGTGTGTCAAAATATGGAGACATAGAGTAAAACATACAAACACAGACAGACAAAGTGTGTGGGGGGGGGGGGCGGTGGGGTTGGTGTTTACATGTTCTAGTAAATGGGTATTTGACACAAAGTAAAACTATGGTTCTGATTGGCGATAGGATAAAGCCACAGGTTTTATGTGTCCTATGTGTGTGAATGTGTGGGAAGTCTGTCTGTAATTAACTGGCGACCAATTTGTGGAAACCAGATGAGTCTCGAGAAAAGTGCTATACACTAAATTAAATGTTTAGTACAATTACTGTCTTAACTTTTACATTGTAATTTCTACTTGTGTCAAATTCAGAAGGTACAACATGTATATAACCCATCCTTGAAGCTTTTCTAAAATGCATATTGTCACTTTTGACAGACCCATGCTAGTCGTTGCTACTGGACAACAGTCATTATGCTAAGCTGGTACACATTTAGAACTTATTATTGGTAAATCATGTTAAACCTATTAAATCATGATGCTGAGATTACTCATCTTAAATTGGAGAATTTCTTATTTAAACCCCTTTAACAGTTTAGCTTTTGAGTTTTCGTTTTTTTTATTACTTCTTTCTCTCTGCCCTGAGCCCCCCCAACATACACATACCCTCTGTCCATCTCTATTCCTCTGTCCACTATTATCCCCCTGCCACCTCCACAGATAGTTTGTCCAATTCAATTCTTCTCTCTCTTTGTTTCCTAAAGCACAACTGACCCAGCGAGGCAACCTATTGTTCATCAGCCACCTTTGCCCTCGTAGGTCCTGGGACCTGCTCTACAATGGCCCAAAGGCACTTGCAAGATGGGCGAGGAGAGATGTCCAAAGAGTGTAAAAGCAACAATTGGTCTGCATCATTTCTATGTATTATTTAGAAAAATAACTGCTAAGCAGAGAAACACATTGTTACCCCATGGCTTACTCCTGGCTAGTCAATATCATAGTAATACAAAAAGAATGTGGAAGAGGGGATGAAAGAGAACATGTTTTGTCCCTGGATCAGTAGCCAGGTAAGGCCATGCTGAGGCTACAAAGAGGAAGCTATCAGAGCCAGCTCAGTCTGGGCGTTGTGTTCTCACCTGGCAGGTGGCGAGAGAAGAAACAGAAGTCATTACATGAGAGAGTTGGGGAGTAGACAAAAAAAAAAGCGTGAACACCTGTGGCTGCGGCGAGCGAGCCTGTCCCTCCTCCAATCCCCAGAGGGAGGCGTGTCGAGGGAGGGAGACAAAGGGAGGAGAGGAAGAAAGAGGAAGGAAGAGATTGCGAGTTAAGATTGAGAGCTCTTCAACAGTCGGTTGTGGTTTGGTCGGGTTCTTATCCATCCCACAGGATGATCACCAAAAGCGGATTGGTCGTGCTTCAAAAGACAATCTGTGTGTTTTTGGATTATAGATGTGGCCAGGGAAACCTTGGCTTCCTAAAGTGAAGGCTACACACATTTTGGTGAATTGTCTCTGCCAAGTTTACTTTAAAAGAAGAACAACAATGAAATAGTGTTTTTTCGACCCTTGTCAATTTAAATTAAGACTCTTTTTTATGCCAGTTCTATTTCTTTGAAACATGATCCATTTTGTATTTGTAGGCTTCCAAAGTTATAATAGCTGTTTAATGAAGATCTATTTCTGTTGTGTTTAATCAAAATACAAAAAAGACACAAAAAAGCACACACTCAATCCCACATAGTCTTATTGATTACAGCAATCTAACAGGCCTACAGTTACATGCATGAATGAACAAGAAATTTATTTGCTATGTAAACAAACAATCGATTGTAATTTCAATAACCGCCTAAGCATTTCTTAGCAAATTATCTTAACAAATAATTGTTTTATCTTGTTGTAGTGGTAAAGTGCCCTCGTGCCTTAAGAATATGCAGATAGTAGTTACATGTAACACATTATAACAGACAGGCACTAAAGGATGCTGTGCAGCAATGTATTCAGCTCAGGCTTCTCTCTGCTGTCTAATAATGATAATCACTTAATCACCGCTTTCTCTTTATGTATACATTATACGAAATAATCACATAACACTGCAGCACCAACAGAACCGCCATGTTTGAAGGGCAGGTACATGTTCCACTGAAGAGCACCACTCTGATGATCTGACCCCAGAGATGCACACAAGTTGAACACTATGCCACTATATCTCTATAATCCTTTTTCCACTCCCATCGACTTCTGTCTGCAAGGCCTATCAACGCCATTCCTGCCGGCTATTTATAGGAGCCCACTGTCCCCCAGTCCTCTTGTTGCCAGAGAGGAGACATGGGGGTGAATGTCTCCGCTGCTCCCCTGCCCCTTGTCTCCTTAGAAGAGGAGAATTCTGGAGGAAGGCTGTGGTGGTCTTTTGAAGGATTGGATTCCTGTGATGGTAAATGATACAGTATCAAGCTAATAATAATCAGCCCCCATACACTACTGTTTAAGGAACGTGGGCGCACTGTAGTTTCTTCTGGTTGTTCATTGACCCTTGAAGGATGATTGATTTGTAGGGGGAAGGCACACAAAGTTAGGAAGGCTTCCTGGTTACTAGTGCTCTACTTTGTTGACTTGGTTTTGCTCGTTCATCCCTCAGAGAGCTTGACTGAGATTATAGGTAAAATAATATATAATTATAATATATAAAACAAATATGATAATATTCAGCGTCTTCGAGTGTTTTGAAAAGCGCTTAATAAATATAATGTATTATTATTATTACTAAAATATACAGAGCAAACCTCAAATATTATGAGCGACACTAGAATTCAACTGTGTTGAGTGTTCATACGTTCTCATGAGCTGCTCAGTTGTTGTTGATTATAAGTGAAGTGTGGATGAATAGCTGGCCTTTCTGGGGATTACTCAATGTTGGGATCATTGTGTTTCATTGAGGACTAAATAATAAAAAAAGTTCTTTTTTTACCGTCAGGTATGATTTGTCAATAATGTAAGGCTGTTAAATACAACACGGTGAAGCACCATGTTATTAGGAAGTTTAGTTTGCCCTATAACAGATCAACCTGAACACAGTAAAGTTCTGTATTTATTAAGTATCAAGATGTTGCTGTTAAACAAGCTATCAAGAAACCTTATGAAGTTATGGTACACAATCTTAGATGGTTATTTCAAATTTGTACTTTGAAGTCCAAATGATACAGGAATTAGCATGTAGTAATCCTATTTATCATGTGTTTCTATAGCTGCATCAAAGCCCTAGTGTGATGAAAAGAAACAAGCAAGGCAGGACCGGTCACTGAGAGAAGAATATACAACAAGGGAGAGAGAGCGAGAGCATTAAAGAAAAAGGCGAAGAACCAAAGTTAAGTTCAATGGAATACACAACCAAATAATGACAACAATGCTTAACAAAAAGATATCTAAAAGAGGCGCTGAAGATCTGAAAGGTAATTTCAAGTGTTTCTGAGACAAAAATAGTAGATGTGTTCCTAAAGTATTTATTCTTTATTATTATTAATAAGATAGTCTTTTGGAGAACTCCACAAGTCTAGTGGCTCCCTGTTTGATGTAGCTGTGGTGGTACAGCACTCTCCCTCCCTTAAAGCCACAGAGAAAGTGGAGCGAGGCCTGAGAGCAGGGACTCCATTGTGGCTCTTTGTGGGGCTCAGATTGTCTCCTTCTCTGGGAAAGTGGAAACTCAACACTCCCCTCCGGAGGTCTGGTTACCAGGTGAGAGAGGAAGAAAGAAAGAGAAAACAGAGCGGGGGAGGGCCCATGAGGTGTGGAGAGAGGGAAGCGACGGGGGAGGCCAAAGAGAAAAGACAGTGAGATTTGTACATAAGGCTGAAGAGAACGAGGGATACTGAGAAAATTGGAGCCAGATCATGAACGGAACACGGAGATAAGAGCAGCAACAGCCAAAGGGGAAGGGTAGAGAAAGGGAGTGATTTAGTTTAAAACCCCAGAAGACTGGCTTTGCCTGGGAACTGGCAAGGGAGTGTTTCGCCAAATCAGTCGATACAACCCATGGTTTCAGACTGCAGTGTCTCACTTTGGCCTTTATCAAACTTTATCGATAATGTGCAGGTTTGAGACCAAAATGATGTTAACTCTAGATATCCATACTTCGAACTGTTTGATCAATTCAACAAAGGTACCTGCATATTATATGGATAACTTATGTTATAAAAATTGGATGATTCATAACATCAAATTAATGGGATACTCAGCAACAAACTTTTATTGGTGGAAACCACTAAACTGTGATGGAATCTGTCACCTTCTAGTGGTTCTTAATGACATAGCAACCAGTTCCAACTAAAAGAGAAAAACACCATCAATGTTTTAGTTACACAATTTCAGATTTTTTCAACCGTCAAATATGCATATATTTTCCTTGAATACTAGAAATTGATTGATTGTGTTTAAAAAACAGACATCATGTCTGAACGTCAACATTTTAAGAATCGATTTTGGAAAAACATTTTATATTTTATACTGTTCTTATATATTTTAATATTAATTTTGGTCAAATAATAATCTTCTTTTCTTTTTTTTTTTACTAAACAGTAAATAAAATACTAAACTCAACCAACAGATTTTTTATTTAAAAATGTTTCATTAAGAATAACATTTACTTTCCTAATATTTATATATTACTAAGTAAAACAAGCACAATGCAAGAAAGTGACCTCAACCCCAATTTAATAATATGAGAATAAGTATTAGATGTTTATCTCCGACCGAAAAGCAATTAACACGTTAGAGCTTCTGCCTATCCCAGTCTAGACGGCTTACCAATGGCCACGATGGCATGGTTAATAAATAAATGTTATCCAGTTTATTTGAATGTTGCTTTGTTTGTTTTCATTGGTTTGTTGGCTGATGTGCCCATCCTTATATAAGACGCTGAAACAGTTGGCTCTTCAGTCTGCCTTTTAGTTCAAGTTAAGACTGTCCAAGAAGACTAAAGTCCTCTTTTTGAGGTTCAGAAAAACTGCCTGAAGTTATAGGAATAAGATATATATCATGCTCCCACTAGACAACCAATAGGCTCCGATTCAGTTTATTTTTATTATCTGAGTCAGTCAACCTTTGTGACCTTTTCCTTGTTCAACAAGAAAGCACCCAAATATAGTGTTTTAATTTCAAGTACAATGACTATGCAGACAGTTGCTTATTTCGTCTTAATCTGTGTAATCCACGTGAAAGTGTTACTGTGTGTAGGCAAAGTCATTTTTGACCTTTTGAGACTAATTACTCTGACACAGTGTGTCTCAATTCCAAGGAAAACAATTAAGTTGGTTTGGGGAGGCATAGAAACAGCGTCAGCGTGGCCATGTGGGTTTGACATTGAGTGAGGCCTGTGTGTGTTTGTGGTGTTCTTTTTTTTTAAAACTATAAACCTGAACACAGCTGTTCATGACAACGATAAACTTTGTGTGTTTCTACATGAGTGCAGTGGCTGTATCATATCTACAGGGGAGCTGTTACATATTCTAGATGTTGAGTGGAGAACAGGCCTCAGTAATGAAATAACATCTTTGTATTTCCCTCTTTATTTTTGGTCTACCAAAACTAAATAAGCAAAGTAAGTGTTATTTAAGACAACTTCATAGTTTAAATAAATGTTTCTTTGTGGATATCTTATACAGAGAGAAGTGAATGTAAGATATTCTTCTTGCATATTTTTGGACCAAAATAAATTGGGTTTTTAGGAAAAAGAAGAGACACATTATTAATAGATTTTTATAATTGATGGACAAATCAAATTAACATGATTTAATTAGTAGAATTAGTATGTATCATTAGCACATATGTATGCTAGTTTGTTTGAATGGACAGTATATATGTATAAACTTCCATTTAAAGTGTTCTCATTACAATTTATTTTTACAATATGGTGTGCACCAGTTCACATGAAATGTCAGGGGTTCCTCTTTATAATTATTTAAAGGTAATTATTAATGTAGGGACATTTCAGTGTGGTGGTGGTCATATGGTATGTCATAGGGTTATGTGCCATGGTTACTCAAACAAGAATGGATCTGTCCCAAGTCTGAAAAAAAAACAGGTCTGACTCAAGTGATTTCACTAACACCTGCAAGGAATGTACCTTTTCCCTAATTTAGCTACTTTTTTTTTTTTGTTTGTGGTATCATTCCAATATGGAAATAAATGCCTACCTTTCACATCTGCCACCACAGTCAGCCCCCAATTTTAGCACGCTATGCAAATAAGACCATAGAATCTGCACATGGATTATTTGCTTTTGTCTTTTTTGTGGATTCAACATGAGAATGTGCTCAAGTAGGAGGTCTCCCTCTGTGTCTGTCACTGTGTAAGTGTTTGCGTGTGTGTGTGTGTGTGTGTGTGTGTGTGTTTGCTTGTGCTGGCTTGAGTGTGTGTAAGTGCACATGTACAATCACTGCCCGCCGTTATATGCGGAGTCGGCCTTGTTGTGCATGACCAGTCTGTTGTCCACAAAATAGAAGCTGTCTGATCTGGTCTCATAAGGACAGTTCACCATCTGTTCGACTGGGAAGAAAAATATGAATAACATTTTCTTGATACACGCTTGCCTGACCAAGAGATGTATACATAATCTGAAAGGTTTACACAATCAGATGTAAAACCTCACTTTGAGTAAATGATTATGTCTCAACAGACAGGACAAAGAGAAGACAAGATTTGCATACGAAAGGAAGAGAGAAAACACTGCAGTTTTAATAAAGTATTACCTAACGTCTCAGACAGTGGAGGAAACTCGTAGATATGCTCACACGTATTCCGACTGTTTGGAATACAGAACCCAAAGTCAAAGTCGAAGCTCTTCAGGAGGTTTCCTCCAAAGTAGTGTCGCTCTATCATTCGGAAGTTGTTCAAAGGCCGACTTCCAACAGTAAACTCCACACTGACAGATGGAGGAAGAAAAGGAGAAGGACAGAAAATGACCAACAAATAGAAAATTAGTACATATCTAAGCATACATTAAATGTATTGGTATTATTCTTGTTTCTGCAACATGAAGTTTAAGACTGAAATAACAACGTATTGACGAAGGAAATTGAGCAGTTTACTGCATCGAACACAAAGCAATTTCTAAATGTGTCCGTAGCAACAGGAGGCTGATGAACGTACGTGGCTCCCACGGTTTTCAATCGCAAGAAGGCTGGGGTGAATTGGTAGCGCACGAAACGTCCGGCGCTCAAGTCTCCGTCTTCATTCTCCTCATCTTCTTCTGCCAGCAAAGAAACGCATGTGTTATTATTTTTTCCATTTAAATACTTTGAAATTACATTAAATTAAATTTAAATCCACAAAACTTAAACAGCATAATTACTCAAATGTTTTGATGATTGAGTACCATAACCAAAGTCAAACATTGCAATGTTTAATGTTGTTGATCAGACTTTTTGAATACTCTTTGAAAAGTTACACAATTCTTACTAACAAACATCGAAAGTATCCTAGCAACTTCAGACCAAACCACACTACACTAAAAAGCAATGTGGAAACACTGACAGTACCTGTATGTGGGGGTTTGGCTATTTCAAACACTGTCCCTGTCTCTAAGTCTCTTATCTTGAAGCGGACAAAGTCAATGTTGTAAATGTTGTCATGTGGTTTACAAAGGTACCCTAAAAGAGTGAAAGAAGTTAGTAAAAGCTATCACAGCCTGAATAAAAAAAAAGAAAAAAAGGGTTTACTTTTTGGGGGGTATTTTGACAGGTCACAATATGATAGCCATGGTGTAGTTTAATCATGATTCCCAGACGGCATTAAAAGCAATAATAACAATCAACAGTATAATGAGGACACCTGCAGACTTTATGAATCATTATTAATTAATAATTGTGAATAATTGTGCACCCTATCATTTAGATCATCCTTGCCTCTAAAATAGTTTGCAATAAAAAGCTATGGTAACAAAAAGTAAAATATAAGGAATTGGTCTCATGACCGCCGCAGTATCAGAAAAATAACCATTATTTAAAACAAGCCACAGTTTGCAATAAAACAATTGTTTTCAAATCGAATGACAGCACATTACACTAACAAACCGCGTGTAGCAACTCGCAATCCTAAAATCTCTTCTGGCGTGATGTGTGCAAGTTTGGTTCCGCAGATCATCTTCCGTCAATGGCCTGCTATCCACCTGGCTTTGCCGGGACTTAAGTCTTTTGAGAACCCCTCCAAATGGTTTACGTTCTTGCAAAGGAGCTGCAGTAGAGTGTCCGGTGCTCGAGACATTTTCAGCAAAAGGCGCCTCGCTGCGGGCTTTTGCTCCGTTCATTATTTACAACGATGACACACTTTAATTCCACAATGTTTGTGCTGTTCTGTCCTCTTTTCTGTCAATGGTGGAATATGGCGTCAGATGTTGAAAGGGAAGACTGCTATTCGTACAGGCTCAAACACTTGATTTTGTAAGCACATGCTGAACAGTTGCCATGACAACTACCCACGAGAGAAAGTGGATGTAAGAAAAGCCGTTTCGTAATATCCACTAGGGGCATGATGCTCCAAGGGCGCAAAACGCGCATCTGCAAGTGTACGCGACATGTTGAAACTGTGGACTCGGAGCTCTTTCCTCCGACCTCTTGTAAAAAGCAGGGTCAGACAAGTATTATGTGGTAATGCTTGGACCTGTCGACAGACTAATCTCAGATCTGAACATATATTACATTATATTACATTACATTACAGTCATACTAGGTATGCTACGGGGCTGTGGGATAATTTGTCTCAAGCATATTACTGGAAAGTTTCTCACATATAGACAATGATTAGCTTAAAGTGTAAACTACAGGAGCAATTGTGGAAAAAATTGTTTTTCTGTATGTTTTAATGTAAAGTTCGTCTACGTCTTCCCTGAAACTTAATTGAAACGAATCTAGTTGCCAAAGCCTACAAATATTCTAATGTCTCTCTCTAAATACTCCCGACAGTCTAGCCTATTTTGTTTGGGTTTGTTCTTTGTTTCTATGGCAAATGACGAGAAGGCTTCATCATGCAAAGACACATTGTGTTTGTGAGGCCGTCAGACACAAGGCATATGCAAATAAATAATTAGCATTTTTTTTACATTGCGTAAGTTAGCTCAATTTAAGATATCAATGTACTAAAATAGGTGTATTATTGAACGAGCAGTGGAATTCTTTAACGTTTTTATTTTTTATAATTATCGGTATCTTGTGTTAAGTGGCTCACTATGCAAAACCTGCTTGGCAAGTCCTTAACTAAAAACATGGACTGGCTGGACTGGGAGTGTCGCTTTAGGACAGCCTTTTCACTGTGGTACATACCAAACTAGCCTAGAAGACTTTGGTTCACATATGCTCAAATACTAAGGACACACCAGCTACTCTCTTCTTGCCCCGTCCAAAATTCCTGGATGCCTGAAGCTGAACAGGTATAGTCACCTTTTAGTGTTATATGTCTCAATTGGCAAATATTATTGATGCGATAGACTATCACAGAAGCTATCTGAACCCCAGGCAGGTCGACATGCAAGTAAATGATGTGCTGAAAGAGTAAAATAGCGTATGATTTCAAAGGAGTTAGTTTAATCTTGTTCAGTTCAAGAGGTAGAACAATTCAATTTTAGATTTTACAAATTAAGAGAGGAAAAACACATGTTTTTAATGTACCGCCTGTTGATGTCTCCTTTCCTTGTGAGAAGACTACAGTTTGACGATAGATTTTATTGTTTGCATATGTGTATGAGTTACTTATTAATGTGCTAGCCTTCAGTCTATAATGCTTAACTGAATACGAAACATTGTTTTGTTGAACGATAGCATACGTGTACGTTCTAATCAGCGTAGCAATTAACGTGTAGTTCGCAACAATCTATTGGCAACAGACGAAAACTTTTGGATTTAGTAACTGTTTCGTTTGCGTTTGGCATGGATTAAGGCGATGCATATAAAGATTTAAAAACCAGGTGAAACCTACTAGAAATGTATCCAAACATAATACGGTTCGTTGGATATCTCCGAATCCTGCGATAGTAAACAATACTGCAAAGAGGGGAAAACCTGGTTCGGTTAGTGTTCAAATACCTTACCTAGATACAACCAATAAGTCAAGTAAAACTATATTTAAGGTTTGTTAAGTGCATCTGCTGCGATGGCTTGGCGATCTGTCCTGGGTGTACCCCG
>JAVQJS010017255.1:0-11597 GCA_036024795.1 Galaxias rostratus | reverse complement strand
ACACACAGAAACACACACACACACACACACACACACACACACACACACACACACACACAAGCTCTCTGAACACACATTGTGTCTCGTCGACAGCCAAATAGTGTTGTTGTATGGCTGAGCATAGTAGAGGTCTGTTTTCCGAATGGTTGCTACCTACTGTTTTGACTGAGTTGTTGGTTTGTCGTTTAACGATTAGCTTGTAATTGTACAGTATTATTTTCACAGAGTTCTAACGGAGAACCTTATTGTTTCTCGCTATTGCCAATATTTATGTCAAATCAGTTTGAAATGAGAATGTGTTGCAAATGATTAGATATTTATGCATACTTATCCATTGTGGCACATTTGGGTCAAATTAAGGCTTCAGGACGTGTCCTAAAGGTTAGCATCATTTTTTTATGATATTGGGGCACATGTGCCTTGACTCAAATGCTGGTTCACAGCAGGCTCCAGTTCTGTCATGGGTTGGGTACTTTTCAATACAGAGATTGGTACCGGTAACCCAATTTCGGTACCGAACTGTAACTTTATTTTTGATTTACTTCTTGAAAAGAGTACTTTAACATCTCATTAGGGTTCTGTTACCCAATGTTTGTCTGGAAATGCAGGATACCTAAGTTGAACAACAAATAACTGAAGAAGTAAGAAGTGCCATGTCAGTGTTATTGCAAGCTTATACCACGTAAATTATAAAAGGGGCCGTATTTTACAAATTTTCAGGTTCATACATTATATCCAGTTTTATTGGAATATGTTCACAAGTTTTAATGCTCAGTGAACCACTTTTTTCCTCAAACTGCCTGGGTCTGCAGCACCTCAATGATCTTTTGAAGCACACTATTAAGCTTGTGTGTTTGATTTTGATGAAGCACACACACTCACTGAACCACTCCCGCGCTGGGCAGTACACGGTCGATTAGGATTGGTTGGACAGGTTTCCATGGCAACGTGCCACAGAGTCTCCACATTAGTAAGAACTACTGGTTGAAAATACCTGTTCCGTAGAGGGTTTGGCAGTTGGTGGTGATGTTTGGATCTGTGGATGGGCTCAAACATGTCTGGTAGGAGCTAGACTGACTGCTGTCTTATCAACAAGTACAAACTGCCAACGCGCCTGCTTAAGTCACAGTCGTTGCCTCTGTCACTCGGGTGCATTTTGATGCAATTTGTTCACACAAACATGGTTGTATTAGCAGAACTTGGAGCCATATTCATATTTGTCAATGCAAAGTTTTAATTTTTTCAGCACAATAAGCCAGTTTTGGTCATGTCTACACAATGGTCTATACGTTTCAGTGATACTTTTCCCTGACTGTATGTTAGCTCTTTTAATCAGGCCTGATAAATACTAAGGGTCAAAGCCTTGGAAGCTTCCAGGGGGACTAGTCTATATTAAGTTGCCTACTAGCAGTCACATTTCTTATCAAATAGCCTACATTTTATACATCTTTATACCTCATGAAATACATTTTGATTTCCATTTAGTACCTTGCAATATTTATTTTAAGATGTACTTTGTACATCCTAGTGGCACTTTGAGAATTACAGTTGTACAAAGCTTCACAAAAGAAGTAGTCCCATTATTTGTCATTATACATCTGACGTTACATTCCAATACATTACATTTGTATTATTGCCTTATGCCATTATTGGTTTTTTATAAAGTTGAAGGAATCCTTTCCCGATTCTTTTTAGGCTTTGAACATATCTTTACATTAAGTCCAAAAAAGTCACCCCATAGTGCAGGACTACACCCGAGTAGGCTTAGTGGATGTCTTTTATTTCGCTGAGTTGTCGTTTTGGACCCTGACATTGACAACTTTCACTTTTGTTTTTGTTTCCCCCAGGCCATTTTGTATCTGATCCCTTAGAATGCAGGGCCAGCTGTCTCTCTAAAGAAGGCTGAGCCAACCCCGTCATACACACCCAAAGGCAGCCCACCAGCCAACCGCATCATGGCCAGTTGTCTGCTCTGGATACTAGTACTGGGTCTCAGGGCAACACACAGCCAGGCCAAGGACGGTAATGTGACTCCCTCACCGTTTGGAACCGATGATCATACATAGCCTAGAAATGTGTTCAAACGGAAAGAACCCCCATTTAATAAGCTAATACTGGTCTAGTTTAGTGTGGCTTATTACTGTATATTGCTGTGCCCTTTGAGTTTGGAGTCTTCTCTGTGCCGTGAAGCCTTTGCATTGATGTTGTCTTTTGCTTCGTTCTCAGCCCTCGCTCCACCCCAGCTCGTGAGTCTGACCCCTGACCCAGCCACACAGCAGCTCTCCATCTCCTGGGTGGGGGGCAGCACCTCCTCCGTTGACCTGGAGATCCTCCGAACTGAACTCCAGGACATGGTCTTCAACGTAAGGGATCTGTGGGCCAGTAACGGGAAGGGTTGTGGACCTTTGTGTGATTGGAGGTCTCTAGTCTGGCATAGCCGCTGGTTCAATAAAGACTTCATGGTCTTAGGAAACGTGTAGGAAATATGTTCTATATTTTAGCTATCTGCTAAATGTTAGTGAAAAGGAGCCATTAGAGTTATGTTTAATCTGGAAAATATTACTAACTTGAAGTTGGAAGTAATATTTTAGTATTTTTTAATAGTTTGTTTAATGTTCGCAGTGTACTATTTTAAACCATGTGTGACACAAATTTGTAAAAACATTTAATAAAAAAAGATGAACACAAGGTGGTTCAATGTCTCTGTAGCACAGCAGGATATTATCCATGGTGGGAATGTCCCCTGCTCGTTCAGAGTACTTATGGAACTGTACCTTTCTGCTTTCTCCTCATGTTTAAATAGATTTGTTTTAATACTGGTGTATTTCTGCCCTTTTTGTAGGAAACTGTTTCAGTGAAAACAGATGCAGTGAGCGGTCGGCACCAGTGGAACTGGACTTCACCGGTACCGCTGGAGTGCACATCCTTGTCGGTCCGGCTGCGCTCCCGAGACGGGGCGGACAAGAGCGCCTGGAGCCCCACAGAGATACTGGCAGGTCAGTACAGCACTCAGACCCTATGACCAACAGGAACAGAGATACTGGCAGGTCAGTAAAGCACTCAGACCCTATGACCAACAGGAACAGAGATACTGGCAGGTCTGTACAGCACTCAGACCCTATGACCAATTGGAATAGAGAGACTGGTTGGCCATTACAGCACTCAGACTCTATGACCAATGGGAACATAGAGATACTGGCCGGTCAGTACAGCACTCAGACTCTACGACCAATGGGTACAGAGATACTGGCAGGTCAGTACAGCACTCAGACCCTATGACTAATGGGAACACAGATACTGGCTGGTCAGTACAACACACAGACGCTATGGCCAATGGGAACACATAAATACTGGCTGGTCAGTATTAATAATAATAATAATACATTATATTTATAAAGCGCTTTTCAAAACACTCAAAGACCCTATGACCAATGGGATCACAGAGATACTGTCTGGACAGTACCGCACACAGACCCTATGACCAATGGTAACACAGAGATACTGGCTGGTCAGCACAGCACTCAGACCCCATGACCAATGGTAACACAGAGATACTGGCTTGTCTGAGATCCTTTGGCCAATGGGAACACAGAGACACTGGTATGTCTGAGATTCTATCGCCGATGGGAACACACTGGCTTGTCTGAGCATGTCAAATTGACTAAACCATAAACCATAAGACATCGATCTAGGCACTAGTGAGGTCTTCACACCTATCCATGTCCACGTTCCCAGTTTACATTCCAGAATACCATATTTACCATTCTGCGCTCATAAATCTAGATCTAAAGGGAATCCCTTTCTCATGTTTCAAAGCACTTTGTCTTTCTCATGCGTCCACACTTCATACTATTTTGACTTCATGCCCCCTCTCTTTCCTCTGTGTCCAGGGATGGACCTGCCCAGCAACGAGGGCTCTCAGATGTTCCCTCAAGACAAAGTGGTGTCCAAGGGCAGCAACATGACCTTCTGCTGCATTGTGGCCGAGGGCCAGAGTTTTCACAGCCTGCTGTACGACGGGGCAAACATGAACAGCTCGCGGCTGAGCAGGCGGAGCTACGCAGTCACCATAACCAATCAGCAGCCTTCCATCCCCTCTGGGACCAACGTGATCTGCACCAGCCCCACCCACTTTCTGACCGGGGCCGTGGTGTTTGTGGGATGTAAGCCTGATGAGGAGGAGGTGGCGTTCTAACCCCACAGAGCAGTGTGTTTGGTGTCTCTCTCTGTCTCATACTCTCTCTCTCTCTCCCCAGATCCCCCTGAGCCCAGTGATCTGGTGTGTGAGACTAATGATCTAGTGTCCGTGATCTGCCAGTGGAACGAGGGGCGACACACTTACCTGTATGGGAACAGGGGGACCTCCTACACACTCAACGGGAGGTAGGCCACGCCCACCCGCGGAGCCAGGCTCCAGTGGCTTCTTTGGTGGTGTTTTGTATGATGCTTTTTCAGTGTGGTCAGAGAAGCTTTCATGCGAAATAGTGTCCGGCTACGAAAATGTGTCCGGCTTGCGTCAGGCACGTGTCTGGCTCGTGTCACAATGTTACATTTTGCTACATTCCGTTTTGCGGGCTAAAGGGCGCGCGCTAGCGTCAGTCACGAGTTAGGCAACACTATCAAATATACCTCAAAGTGGCCTGTTCAGTCTACATGAAGTTAATGAAGACTTGCAATTTGTGTATTTTAATAATTATATATGGGTCAGAATTAATGATTTGTATGTGTATGTATTTCAAATAATAATGTTTTCCTTAAAACTTTGCTTTCGTAAAAGAGTCCTCAACATTAAGTATTCAAACTGTAAATTAAAAAAATACGTAATGTCATATATATGATAAATGTTTAATAAACGGAATGAAACATTTATATTTGTTTAATTAATCAGAAGAAATGACATTTTTTGTCGCTAATTTTATTTGCATAGAGCGCTTGACCCCGAGAGATATTCATTGACAGCACAGTTCATTGGATGACAAGCTCGGCATAACTTGACCAATTGTAGGCGTGAATGAAATTGTACTGCACAGCAATTGGATGAAAAGCCTTACATTTCCCCGTGGGGCCCTTTTGCCCGAGAAACGGTGTGTGGCAAAATGTAACATTGTAGCAAAAAACCCATTGTGACGCAAGCCGGACACATTTTTGCAGCCGGACACTATGTCGCATGACAGAGACATTGCCAGGATTGGTTTTGTGTATCAGGGTCAGGAAAAGACCACAAGGTCCCTTAGCGCTGGCCTGGTCAAAGCGTGCTGATAGGCTTGTTGAGTATTGGTCCAGAGCTGACAACACGATGACCCTATCTAAAGCTATTACTCACTGACTAGAAGGAGGGGGGAAGGGATAGGGAGACAGACGGCAAAGAGAGACGGCACTAAAGAAAATAGAGTGTAAACGAGAGAAAAATGGGTCAATGTAGCGGGAGGGAGAGAAATGTTTGCCTATTTACAGCTGGTTTGTTATGAAAGAGCAAAGCAGCAGAATGGAAATGTTACCCAGATCCATCCAGGTTTACACACACACATGCTCGCACACACACACACACACACACACACACACACACACACACACACACACTCACACACACACTCACACACACAACTCTGGCTAGGGCAGCTGGTGCGAGGCTGAACCGGAGCTCTGTGGTGGTGTTGTCCTTCCAGCAGGGAGGTTTGGCCCTCCTTAGACCGCTTTGGCTCGGTGAGGAGGCCACTGCCTCCTGGAGCCCTGCTCGACCCTTCAGTCCCCTGGTCACTGGCGTCTGCCCCACAGACCGTGACATAGCGGAAAGCGCGGTCGGCGGCGCCTGGCACGGTTAACGCTGCGCGACTAATGGCCCGTTGTCAGCGACAGCTGTTGTCGGTTTACGTGCGGCTCGACGCCGCTGATTGGCTCACTTTGCGTTCCTTGAGTGTTGCATTGATGGTTTGAGGAGCTTAACTGTTCAGAGACTTTAACAGGCCCTTGCTCGCTGAGATGGTCTTTTTGGCAGTATAGTTTGTGTGGAGACCGTGGGGTCTTTATTATGCTATGTGCGATGGTGGTGTGCCTAATGTGAACTGGTTTCTTAACAGTGAAGGATTGCTGCTTTCCTGCTCTCTTTTTTGATCCACATTAGATTTTTATTGAGCTATAGCCACACTGCTGCAGTTTTGGTTCAATGTAGGAGGCCAACATTTAAACATGACTGTACTGTCTCACTTTGCTTCAGGCTTTGATGGTGGATTTGGGGACCGACCGCTTCATCAGACAGGTCCGTCTAAAACCACATCATAGCAAATGTACATTTGTATTATAACGTGCTTCCAATGTTTATGTAGTCATTCTGGCTGGAACAGTAGATTGTAATGGGCTGACTTGTTTTGTAATGGATTATATACTTGTGCCACATCATTCCATGGACATACATAACATTACATACATAGATGGATGACGAGGCGTCACTGTTGCCACGGAAACTTCAGTCGGCGCTGGAGCAGGCTTTGGAGCAGAGGAATGACATCATCAACCAGGACTCTGACAGCGAATCCGACGAAGGTAAAGGCAGCACATCCCCCGTGAAACCTCCCTCCCTGCCCAATATGTCCTCCGATACTAAACCAGATGTTCACCTCTGTCCCGTAGAGTAACAAGCTGCTGCCAAGCTCCCTCTCCCCTGCAGCACAGTAACACACAGCGCACATGTCGGGGAATAACACACAGGTTGAGCTGGAGTCTAGCGCCGCGGCCTAAGCGCTCGGGAGTTGTAGGCCATTACGTCACCGTCCTCTAGGGAGCGGGGTACAGGTGTTCAAAGGTTCCCTCTAACGAGGCCTGATTAGATCAGGGACCTGGGGACCCGAGGAGCTGGGAGACGGAATGGTGCTGAGTGATTTGTCACGTCTTCATGGGAGGGTCTGCCCGTGTGGCTGCATGCACTCGGCTCTCGGTCTGCGGCGTGCCACTGCATTTTTCTCTGTCTTGTCTGTGCCCCTCACCCCGCCTGAACCTGCCATTCAGCCTGTTTTCGCAGGAGAACCTTCTATTGAACTCCTGGACTGTGTGTCTCCTCCTGTGTGTCCCGCAGAGTGTAACTCCCTGAACAGCCTGGTGTCGGAGGCCTTCATCCGCTTCTTCCTGGAGACCATCGGACACTACTCCCTGTTTCTCACGCAGAGCGAGCGAGGCGAGCGGGTCTTCCAGCGCGAGGCTTTCCGCAAGTCCGTGGCGTCCAAGAGCATCCGGCGGTTCCTGGGCGTCTTCATGGAGTCCCAGATGTTCACAGGCTTCATCCAGGACCGCGAGCTGAGGAAGTGCCGTGCCAAAGGTACGGTGGCGTTTTCAAAATGGCGTCGCCAGCAGGTGAACTCAGCTAGACTGTGCTGGATGGCCAGGATGTTCTGTGTGCAGTGTATGCTGCGAGTGTGTCAATAGGAATGGCATGGTCCTGTCTATACAGGATTGTTACAGTGTTAGCAAGTGCTGCAGTGTGAAACGAGCACTTTAGCCTTGGTCTGTGGGCTGTCTGTGTGTACTCTCAAAGCAGATACTCGAGTTTGTGTTTTGCTATCTCGGTATTACAGTTAGCTGGCAATTCAAATAGTGGCTGATGCACCACCCTCAGACTTCCAAGCTGCAAAACAACTAAAATGACTGCCCGCCAGTAGATTGCCTGAAGCCTGTACCACTGCCGACCCCTAGTGGTCAAAGGCTGTTTCTGGGTCTCTTTGTACGGTGCTATGTCCTTATCCTGTCCATATTCATCTCTGTGCCCTGCCTGCGTTAGAAAGGGATTCCACACTTACGCGCCACTGTTGTGTGTTGGCAGGGCTCTTTGAGCAAAGGGTGGAGCAGTACCTGGAAGAGCTACCAGACACAGAGCAGAGTGGAGTCAACAAGTTCCTCAAAGGCCTAGGTGAGTTGTTACCATGGAGGAGATAAGCATTATGTTTAGCACTAGATAAAAATAACAATGACCGACACCAGGGAGTATTCGTTATGTTCGAGAGTAGCTGCAGCATAACTACAATTGCTTCCCTTATAACTTGTGAATGAATGTGTCTGATCATTTTTGGTCTATTTGCAATTTGTTTACCATCGCCCAGGAAACAAAATGAAGTTTCTCCACAAAAAGAACTGAGGAACATTTGTCTACTGTGCTTAACCAAATCCCTGAAGCGTCGGATCCTTCGACCGCCTAGTGCAACCTCCAGAACTGACACACTGGAGGAAGAGCGCCATTCCTTGCTGTCCCCTCACACGTCTACCAGTCCATGAAAGTTGATGTCCGTTTGTACATATTTCATTGTAGATGGATTGTTAGGCATCTGGTACCTTATGAGTCTAGCGATACTGTGGTAGGATGGTACAGTGTGTGCTTGTGTGACTTTGAGGAACCCATAGTGTCTCAGTGTGCCTGGAAGGAAGCCAGTTAGACCCTCTGAGAATGAGTGAAAGAGTGCAAGGTGGATGTACAGTTGCTAGGAATGTTGTGGTTAATTTTACTGCTCTGACTGAGGGGGAGTTTGGACATGCATTAACATAATGAAGAAATTGACTGTAAATGTTTCAACATGTATTGCTTTGTAAAAATCAGTAATTAAACCAACACACAAAAAGGTATCCCCAACAACACAATTTATTTTGGTTAAACCTTTAAAAGAGACAATTTTTTTATCTTGCACGTTTTCTTGTGACTACCTGTAAAAAATTTGTTTCCTTGACCTTGAGCCTTGCCTTTCTTCATGACTTCACTTAGGTAAACTGGAGTTTACATTGTGTCAAATCAGACTACTATACAGCTAGGATATTGTGTTTTTTCATGTATTGGTTATTACCAATTTTTCGGCCAATGTGCAGTTGTCACATCTATTCTCACTATGAATACTCAGCTTTTTTTTTGTCTATGGTAAGTCGTGCCTATGAAACATTATCAATTAACCTTAGTGTTTTTGTTACGCTTCTACAAACTCTTGCAAATACTGTTGTTTATTAGTGATGTATTGGCCTGACAAATGGCGTGAAATCACCATCTCTCCTATCTGGCAGTTTTAGCGAGCTTCCCAAACTAAAGTGTTGGTGGCACTGACTGGTAGTATGGTGTTTGGAGCCCAAAAGGCACAGTTTCTGTAGCACCAGCTCTACCACATGCTGCTGGTAACCTAATTATGTCTTCACACATCCGACGTCACTCTGCTAGCTGTCACTGCTGCTACTCCGCTTTGAGTTCTCCTGACTGACACGCTGTCGATTTTCGGAGCCTCATGTCAGCCTGCTGAATGTCTCACTTATTTGCTTGCTGGGAAGGCTAAATATACTGCATGATGGATACATTAACAGTGTCGGCATATGTCTTACAATTCAAATAGTAACATACACCAGACCCCAGTTGTGTCAATATTTATTAAGTAAGGTGTTCCTTCTTGGTACAAGGCATGTTTGTATGCAACAATGCATTACATAGATATTGTACGAAAACGGAAACACGTTACCCCAAAGGACACGAACTTTTTAGGGAAAAGACAAGCACATCGTTCGTTACAGTGCGTCCTAAGAATCGAGAAGGAGTGAACAAGTCTCACGATTATCTGCGAGACTTCGCATCTCCAAATTTTGAGCAGGTCCAAAGAGCGACATCCGATGGGGAGAATCTTCACAGCTGTCCAGGTCAAGGTATAGAACTTACGCTTCGGACATAACGCACTTAAGGTACTGTATTATAATGCCTTATAGCCAGCCCACAATTATCTATGCTAATATGTGGACATGTGAAAAATTCACAGTCTGAGATTCGATCATATTAATATGCCTCTATTTGGATTTTTTTGCATACAACGCTGCGCGCACTCATCTATCGGCAGTAGTGCAGTAGAAGGAATACAGTGCAGTAGAAGGAATACACAGCTGGTTTCTTATCCCCAATGTTAAGAAGGCCCTTCTTAAGTAAACCAGAATTGGTGTTGGATATGGTTCTGATGGATTTTCGAAAGAATGCCTTATTTGTAACGTTGGCAATATTAGAATACACGAAGTGTTGTGTGCTGTTATAGGCCATATGTTTTTAAGGGCGTAATCCTGATGCGTGTCTGAAAAATCTCTCAAATTTGGGATACCCATCAATAAGCGGACGCGCTCAAGACCGCCTGCATGGATTTTGAAGGAAGTCAATGAAATTCAATAAGTTGCCGCTGTTACCACGCGTGATAAACTGTCAGTCAGAGAATGACTCAATCAAATGTGGCATAGTAATTTTTGCTCTAATTTCAATGCGGAGAAAATATACTTTATTTATACGATATTTGAAATTGCTGTAATTTCATTAATTACTTATTTGCTTTATCTAACCTTAACATAGGCAGTAAAGGCAGCAAGAAAAGAAAGTCGAGAACTGAACATTTTCTTTTCTTTCTGACCTTTACCTTTATCCAAAGCTACGGAACGTTGTCATTATATATAACTTCTTGCAAAATGTACAGATCTTCAGCATGATGTGTACAACATAGGCTGAATGTATTGATTTGTGTTTGTGAGTGCGTTTTTTCGTGCGTGCGTGCGTTCTTTCGTGCGTGCTGTCAGTGCATAAGGGAGGTGATAATGAAACGCTAGACTTGGTATTACTTCAATGTGGCTGCTGTCATAACAATCAAGGAGTGGCCTTCATCATCTTCTTTACAGGGAATATCCTCCAACAATCACATTACTACTTCATCACCTCACTTTTAAAAGATCAACCACAACTGAATTGGAGATCATATAGCGTAGAGCGGCCAGCTCATGTAAAGCAGAGTATCTGAAGCTCATTCTTCTGCAGGAAGCACACTGATATCCCAGCGAAGGACGGATATCACAGCAGCAGAGTATGTTGTGTTTTTAATGGGAGTGCTTTGATCACGTAAATTATGCATACCTTTTAATGACTTTTTGATATGCGATTATCATTTATTCAAAATGGATGTATTTATGTATTGGGACAGGTACCTGGTAATGCTTACTTTGAAGACACCTTTCTCCAAAGAATAAATCTCTGAAATAGAGGTATCGAGTTAAACCTAGTTATGCATATTAACTAGCGTTAGATATGGATAATAACTGAACAATGCCACTTACGCTACAGGGGAATATAATCCGTCTTTGTGAGGGTGTGTAAAAGGTCTTTCACTTAGCTCCCGTCACCTCAGAGCTAATGGATGTTCCAGAGGTGGGCTTTCAGGGAGGCGAAAGATCACTGTTTTAACTTTCTATTACTGTGACATCTCTGGAGATGCTGTGCTCTAGGAATACATTTTATCCCAGTGCTAGCCACACTTAGCTGGGCAGGAGAGCTTTTCCTTGACTGACGGAACCCCGTCTCTTTTGGGGACTTGAAAGCTGAATTGTGGGGCAGAGTACGTGTGCTTTGAGAGGAAAGGTTTTGTGAGCGCTGAACAAGAGGCATGCTAGCACTGAGATCGACTAATTGTGTTTTTTTAAGTGGGTCTTAAAATCCACTATGGGGAATGAGATGGGTGGGGGGGGGGGGGGGGGGGGGGGGGGGGGGGGGGGGGGGGGGGGGGGGGGGGGGGGGGGGGGGGGGGGGGGGGGGGGGGGGGGGGGGGGGGGGGGGGGGGGGGGGGGGG
>JAVQJS010017243.1:0-13111 GCA_036024795.1 Galaxias rostratus | reverse complement strand
GCTACACAATGCTCTATGGCCTTAATACAACTGCTCACATAAATATGGATTTCACTGCCATCCTTGATTTAGAGCAGGCCAAAGGTTAGATAAACTCCTAGTAGTAACTCAGGGCATATACAACTGAGAAGAGCAGAAAAATTGCTACTTCGATACAACTGTCCCAGCCAACCACAGTCATCATGATACTGCATCTATTTTTTTATAATAACACCGCCCTTCGACTATTGTAATTGCAGCAGCTCCTCACCGGACTGGCCTTAGACAACCGCAGTCCCTCCGTCAAATTACCCATAACCTCCTTCTTTATGCTTGTACATTATTAAAAGGTGAAAAAGTAAACATACCTGGCTATCTTAAATATATTTGTAACAGCAGCATCAATTAAATGTAAATCTTGCTTTATTTCATAAAGATCTAAGGTGACAGCAACTAGATTTTAGTAGATAGCAAGGAGAGGTTGTTATTGATGCCGTTACAAAAAAACACTCAATGATTATGCATGGTAATCTAAAATAATTATTTGCTATATTCAACTTTTTAAACCTGGAGGGAAAGGTGAATAATCCATTTTGTTTAGCACAAAATAATTTAGCTGTAAAATAGCTAACTAAATATTGCCATGAGCAATAATATACATTTACTTTAGAATTAAAAGAGTAATGCTCAGATTTGTCGTCTTTATTATAGGAAACGACAATAAGGCCTGTGTGGTGTGTCCATTCACAAAACAATTGTTTATCAACTGTGAAGCAACATAACTTAGATTTTAGATCTAAAAGTGCTGACTGATTTACTCTGATTAAAATGTGTACAATAATTCCAATCGGAAATTGCTGACTGAGATACTGTGAATAACTGTGAAGTTATAATGAATTCGTCATTTTCTGAGATGACTCTTAAGGTGCTATACAGCCCAGATCCTGCTATATAGACCCACAATTCTCATCACCACCTTAGCAATGTACTATCTCATAGTTTCTCCCAATTATGGATACAATTACCACCCTCACAATGTACATCCCACAACAATACAATGTCATGATCAAAATGCATGCAACTGCATGCTGTTAAACATAAATTAGTAGCGAGGGTCTTAAGTGAAGTCATTAAAATGCATATTAATTTGTTTGCATGATGATGCGCTGATGCTTGCAGTTGTCCACAATGGCCTCTCACAATTTATTTTAAATAGCAACATGTATTTACAGTACATATACACACAATTAAATAGCAGGTGCGATAACATCTTAACAATCTCTTACAATAGCAATCTAGTCTCAACAGACCTAATCAGAAACACGTTAAATCAAAGCGTGACACAATTTAGGGCTAATATTCATGGGATTTATATTCAATCATTAAATCTAAATAAAACAAATACAGTTGCACACTACAAATAAACAACAGAAAAAATGCAAGTGCATTAAATTTCGGTGGAAATAATGAGGGCTTGAACAGAAAAGTCTTCTTTTTTATGGGTACATATAATGATGATAATCATTTTCTAACCTGTCGTTCACAATATAAACAATATAGCTAAAAAATATTGCTGAAAACAGGGTGGTGACAGAGATGGGCTATTTATGAAAGCAAAATTGGCTAAAATGTCTATCATTATTTAAAACATTTAAGGTGACTCATCATTAAGGCCTAATGTACTGCCAATATATTATCAGATATTGCACAGCTGCATAGGTTTATACCACGCAATAAAATACTGACATATGAGTCTGGGTTTTAAAATCAAACCTATATGGTTTTAATACATTTTAAAAGGGGTCAAATAAAACCTTATTTAGAACTATAGAAAATAATAAAAATTACTCAGTAAAGTAGAAATAAATATTAAGGTTTGAAAAAAAAATCAAATCATGACCTACGATTCTGAAAGGCTTCTCTTCACTTCCAGACTTTTAACCATTATAAAACAACATATTATATGGTGTCAGTTCAAAACAATTAATAATATTCCAGACACTACTTTAATTTTGGGAGGGGTTCAGAATCCTGTCAAAAATAATGTTGCTCTGTACCGTATCAAAAGTTATATTAAACAATATTACTCAGGTGTGTGTGTGTGTGTGTGTATGTCGGCCTACTCATTTGAACACATTTTGTATATACTCATGGTAAAAAAGGGGGTGGGGTATTCATATCCTTTAAGACCCAATAAAGTCATGCATGATCTTATGGACCTAAATCTTAAACTATATTACCTCTGACCCTTTACTCTGGTCTAAACAGTAGGCTTAATCTTCACGAATGATTTTTTTTTACGTTTTAATCATCTAAAAAAAATATTACTCCAATTCTCAAGGCTTACCTTTTTGTGTCTGTCTTTAAAAGGCAATGCAGGCCATTGCATCTCTTGTAAAAAGTCTTGCCAATGTTTTTGGTCCTGGTCAGATGAGATGAAGACGATTTCCAATTTGTCTTTGTGCTCTGATGATTTTTTAAACTTGCTGTAAAACTCACACAGGCTTGCGTTGAACTGTTTGCATGGGCCATTTAGACTGCAGCCGAAATAAAGCCCGACCAAGGAGAGCTTACTGCCCAGCGATTGCACATCTACCTCGGCTTTCTCGCTGTTGACAAGCCTCTCCCCGAGCAGATTCACCAGAAACTCCGACATCGCAGTAGAGTCCTTGTTGCCAGACCCTATAGTCCTTTAGTCAATCGAAACAATTGAGCATAAAAATCTGTAAGGTTTAGCGTCCACCAAGACAACCTCCTTGTCCACTCCTCCAACACCTTTTGGACAACTACAAATACACGGCATACGGTTACGGATGGATGTGCCCACGACTATTCCCCGTGTAGCCGCTGTTCGCTCTCTCCCAGTGAGAGGTGTGCAGGAATTCGCTCCAAATATACTCTGCAATAGAAGCTAGCTTTTCGCTCTTGAAAAGCACACAGCTCGGTCATGCCACCTACTTTTAAAGTGGTGGTATTACACCAACATATACATTATAAATATAAATACATTTGAACAATAATAATAAAACTATATGAATCGGGTGCAACACAATGCATATTATATGACCTAAATAAAAACACTTGAACACTTAAAACGTTTTAGTAAAAATATTGTGAATTAGTTGATGGGACTGATATGTTAATTATTGTATTCTGAAAATTGTATTTTCCCGTAACATTTCCGCAATCTTTATTATTAGATTTACATTTGTGAATTAACGAGGTGAATAAAGGTAACCAAAGAGAAAACCAAAAACCTTTTTGTTTGGGGGGCGGTTTGGCAGCACGGTGGCGCAGTGGTTAGCACTGTTGCCTCACAGTAAGAAGGTTCCTGGGTCCGATCCCCACCTGAGGGCCTTTCTTTGTGGAGTTGCCATGTTCTCCCCGTGTTAGCGTGGGTTTCCTCCAGGTACTCCGGTTTTCTGCCATCGTCCAAAAACATGTAGGTTCATTGGTGACTTTAAATTGTCCATAGGTGTGAATGTGTGTATGAGTTTTTGTATGTCTATGTGTTAGCCCTGCGATGGACTTGCGATCCATCCAGGGTGTACCGCGCCTCTCGCCCGAAGTCAGCTGGGATAGGCTCCAGTCCCCCCGCGACCAAGCATAAGATAAGCGGTTCTGACAATGGATGTTGTTGGGTATCACCTCATGTCCACAAAAAAGCAGTACAAATAGGCTGCCATACAAAAACGCTGAAAGCTCTCAATACATTTTATTTTTCGGTGAAATTCAATAAAGTCTCATCACAATACATTTTGATAACAGTCAAACCAACAATCATACTCTAGTTGATTTAAGGTATATTCTAAACGGATGCAAAACAGCAATCTGAAAAGATCAATACACAACCTTACTTCAAACCAAAGACTGCTCAGGTGCTGGTAAACTTCTTATATTTGTCGGACCCGGGCCACATTATTATTAGTATATTTAGCATCTAATCTACACCGTCTTTATCAAACATATCCATATACAAAAACAACATTCAAATTGTTTCACTAAGGCCTCTGTTACAATTGGCTGTAGGAAAAGCACATTTACTGACTGAAATCACATAGAGAACAACAGGTTACAGTATGATATTATTGCAATACTATTTTAAAAAGCAACATTGCAATGCTTACACGTGAATTACTGTATCATATATATGAAGGGAGAAAAAAGGCCAGTTTCAGATTGACCTGTGTTCATTTTCTGTATGACTTTTTAGTCTTCTGTAAACATCATCCTCACCAGGTTTGACTTGAAGCACTCTTCCTCAACTAACTTCTGTGGCTGAAATATATACACAAAACACATGTCAGTGTTTTCATCAAAGTTTTCCAACCTTAGATTAGACTAATGCAACTATAGTCCATCAAGCGCTAGTACAGTAATGGTTACCTTTGAAGAGCCAAATCAATGACAAACCCTTGAGTAAAATATCATATTGGCACAAGAGAGCCAATGAAAAAAAAACAAAAAAAAGAAATCAGATTTTGATGATGTATACATTGGACAGGAAGCTATTAACCTAAAAAACTTACTGTGCCATATCGCAGCAAAGTTGGAACTCCACTTAACTTTAGTGTCTTTTTGAAGTCATTATTTGGATCCTTCCAACTGTTGGATAATAGAAAGAAAATGAGACAATAAAAACATAACATGTTAATGTTTCTCCAATATCTAACTGACAATATAGCCCCTAAATTATCACTAGTACAAGTGAGTTATAAACTTTATGATCTTGTTGTCAAGATCAAAACTCACGGTACCTGGTCAACTTTAATGCTTGAAATTAACATTTACCCAAAAATTCTGAGCTGTCTGAAAAAAATAGAGCAAATCTCTTTGGTAAATTTTTTTTTTTAAATCCTCGTGGACATTCATTAGAAAACATATATAGTTGGGATGTAAAATGTATTTTCAATTGATATTCAAATATTTAACAATACATCGTAGTTATTTTGATATTGTGCAATTCAAAAGGCTATGGGACACACTAAAGTAGGTATGCATAGATATGAAAAATAGGAAAACTCACAAGGTCCTCTCCCCAACTTGACAGTAAATGAAAACAGAGCCTTCCGGGAGGTGAGAAATCTCTGCTCTAACAACTGGCTCAGCTAAAAAGAGAGAATACAGCTGATGGAGTGAAAATGTAATAGCAAATACATTGCAATGCAATGACCAGTGACCACGTATCACAATCTTGCAGCAGATACCAAATGCTTTTCTGTATATTTGCTTAGCAACAGGATAACAAGGTTCGCATCTGAAGGCATTTTATCTTCTTAATCTAAATAATAGAACATGTAAACGTGGACAACATGTGTTGATAGATTACCTTTTACACAGTCCGGACACCAGCTGATTCCCTCGGCGTCTTTATTACCAGAGAAATAAGCAAAAATGTCCTTCCCTTTCCTTTCAGACACAGCATGGCAAAATTCTTCATAACCATGAACTTTAACTTCTTCGTAATGTGCCATGATGTGATGCCACTAATATAAATTTCCAAAGCTGTCAAACGATGAATGAAAGACTGTACGAGAGGAACAGGTTTTATTTTGGACCTTGTGCACTATGATCTCCTGTGATGTTCTGAAATTATGACAACATTTCCGGTCTGTTTTCAACAAACTTAAAGTGATCGTGCAACTTTAGGAGGATTAAACTGATTTTTTTAAATTATTTTAATCACGATTTAAGATACAATTTTTTTATTTGTACGGCACATTATTTGTTATTTTTAAATAGCTATAATAGTATCTAGAATGTGTGTTATTAATATCATATCAAATGTAAACATCCATTCCATTATCATGTTCTGCTTTAGTTTGCCACGTTTGAGCATCCGTACGTTTAACCGGTGTACTTCCTTTGTAATTTGAAAGGGGAGGTTCATTATGTTGTCATGGCGGTGTTTCAAACATTGTTTTTAGCTTGTTAGCCGGTCAAATGTCCGTTAACACTCTATATGTTTGTATTAGTTGTAATTAAGTAACTTAAGTAAGGAATTGCAGCTACACAAAAATGTTAAATAATTGATTTGTATCTACACACACGCTTTCAAACGAAAGTTTGGCAAACGTTATCTTAGCTATCATAATTTAGCTACCTAACGTGAACGTAGTCTTATCGCAGAAGTAACTTCATTAAGCAAGCTAGATAGCGAGACAGCTTAGTTGGTATCAGATTAACCTTTTTAGCTGATCTTTTCAGCTAAAAGGGCGTCTTAGTAGCTACCACGGCCATTCGCATATGACATGACTGCAAAGTCACCATAAAGAAAGCAAAGCCACAATGACCTTACTAGGACCAGCTCCAGAGAAAAGTTGGGTTGTGATGGGTTCAAAACATAATCAGCACCTTGGTTCCGCGCTGTCAAAAACACAGGTAAAGTAACTAGCAAGCGTTAAGACAATTTTAGTGTAGCTACACGGTTTCATTAGACGGAGCTAGTAAGAACAATTTCGTTAGCCCAGCGTTTTTGACTGTAGGGCCCATTCTGTGCAGACAAACAAATGTACTGATTGTACGGATAAGATGGATATATGCATATTGTATTTATTACGTATATCTGCAAATTAGGGTATTTGACTTCCTTTCCAGTGTAGCAAATGTTTGAAAGCAAAACTAATTCAAATGTGCTTCTCTTTCGCTACAGTTACTTTTTAATGAGTCCATTCCGATAAGTGCCTGCAATCGGGCAACTCACGTTTGTTCACCAGCTCCTATTGTGATTGAGAAGTTAATGCCACGGCTAGAGCAGCAGGAAAATATGGACAATAGCACCCGGAGCTCCATTAGCTTCTCTGCACTATCTGAAGAACGGTTGCTTGCTGCTGTCAGGCTAGCTAAGAAGGATCTTAGGCGGAGACGTCAGCAGCCAATTACAAGTTCCCCCATCAAACCTCAGCAAGGTCCAGATGACCTTACCAAAAACACCAAAAACGGGGACCTTCATGAGGTAAAATTGATCATGTTATCATTAAAGTTATCATTGTCAGGCAACTTCTTATCCTGATAGCACAGCAATGTCATGTGGTAAATTGATTTTTTTTATTTTTTTTTTACTTCAACATACAGCAAAATGTTGCCTCTACCAATGCAACCTCAAAAGCCAGCTGTTCAAAAGAGAAGTTTGACCGATCAGTTGCAAAAGTGTTAGTTTACACCCCACAGAAACTCTCTGTGCCAAATAGGCTTGAGGATAGCCGATCACCCCCTTCTAGAGACTCTGGTTCTCAACAAACTACAAGAGTTCAGGATTCTTTGCTCAGCCAGGAGATTCAAAAATTGCAAGCTGAACTGTGTATCTACATCCAGAAGATAGAACAGCAGGTCAACAAAGGTAATTCACACTGACAGTGCAGTAAAATGGTGTAAAGGCATTTGTTTTTATGGAACATATATTATTTAAAGAAAATATTGCAGCAAAAGTGTAAAAAAATATTCATCTCACTAGGAATTAGTCTTAGGTCAACAATAACAATCTAATCTCGCGCTTCTTCAAAAATGACGGGGTTGTAGTATTAGCAGACTACCACATTGTTGCATTGCGTCAGGGAACACAAATTTTTTATTCATTTTAGGACGGATGTTAGAGCAGCCTTTAGAGCCTGATGAGCAACGCAGGATGCAGATTCGTCAACAGGAACAGGCAGTTCGCTCAGCACGCATCATATACGTGTTACAACAACAGGTTTTTAATGCCTATTACTTTATTCAAAATAGGTTTATTGAAGTTATGTATTGACTGTAACTGTATTGCATTATTTTCTAGGTAAAATTGATTCATGAATATATAGAGAAGCTTCAATCTCAAAATATTCCACACATAAAAAAAGTGAGTATGAAATGTTAGCTTAACTTTTTCTAAACCAAAAATGTGTTTATTGCTTATTGTCAACTGCAAGTACTTGCAAAGTATTTACAAGGTTTCTCTTTCTCCCAGTCCAGAGCTATAGATAAGCTGGCAGCCACCCACCGTGGTGCCATCAGGGCCATCCAGGTGTTCACCAACCAGCTGAGTGAGCCCTCTGAGGGCAGGATGCCTTCTCATTACAGGGATCTGGCCCACCTGATCCGCCAGCTCTCTCTGTGCTCAGCCAAGGTGGAGATGGAGCAGGGCTCAGCTGTGCCTCAGACTGCTCTGGACATCCTCCAGAAGCTAGAGGTTAGCAATAGATGGTATTTTGTGAGGTTTTTTACCTATGACTTGAACATAACACTATAAAAGGGGTTTGTCAGTACTAACATTAAAAACTGCTTATTAACAAAATAAAATGATGATACACATCCCTTTCCTCAATGTTTGGCATCTTAGATCTACAGTGCATCCGGAAAGTTTTCACAGTTTTTGCTTCACTTTTTCCACATTTTGTCATGTTATGGCCTTATTCCAAAATTGATTAAATTAATTTTTTTCAACACGCAATAGGTGAATATTTGCAAATGTATAAGATGTATTTATTCAAGAAATCACAAGTACATTTGTATTCACAACCTTTGCTATTAAGCTTAAAATTTAGCTCAGGTGCATCCGGTTTCCACTTTTAATCCTTGAGATGTTTCTGCAGTTTAATTGGAGTCCACCTGTGGTACATTCAGTTGGTTGGACATGACTTGAAAAAGCACACACCTGTTTATATAAGGTCTCACAATTGACAGTTCATATCAGAGCATATGAAATCACAGGGATTGTCTGTAGACCTCCGAGACAGGATTATCTCGAGGCGCAAATCTGGGGAAGGGTACAGAAAAATGTATGCTGATTTAAAGGTCCCAATGAGCACAGTGGCAGATGAAAAAAGTTTAGAACGACCAGGACCCTTTGTAGAGCTGTCTGGGCGTCAAAACTGAGTAATCAGGGAGAAGGGCCGAAGTCAGGGAGGTCACCAAGAACCCAATGGTCACTCTGTCAAGTTCCAGCGTTTCTCTTTGGAGAATGGAGAACCTTCCAGAAGGACAAACATCTCTGCAGCAGTCCACCAATCAGACCTGTATGGTAGAGTGATCGGACAGAAGCCACTCCTTTGTAAAAAGCTAATGGCAACCCATCTGGAATTTGCCAAAATGCACCTGAAGGACTCTCAGACCATGAGAAACAAACTTCTTTGGTCTGATGGGATAAATATTGAACTTTCTGGTGCCAATGCCAGGCATCTTGTTTGAAGGAAACCAGTCACCGCTAATCACCAGGCTAATACTGTCTCTACAGTGAAGCATGGTTGTGAATGTGTCCTGCTGTGGGGATTTTTTTTTCAGCAGCAGGAACTGCGAGATTTGTCTGGATAGAAGGAACGATTCATGCGGTAGAGACACCCTGGATGAAACCCTGCTCCAGCGCACCTCAGTCTGGGGCGATGGCTCATCTTTCAGCAGGACAACCCTAAGCTCAAGGCCAATATATCAAGGGAGTGGCATCAGGAAAACTCTGAGAATGTCCTTGAGTGGCCCAGCCAGAGCCAAGACTTGAATCCGATTGAACATATCTGGAGAGATCTAAAAATGGCTTCCCATCCCACCTGATGGAACTTTGAAAGTGATGCAAAGAAGAATGGGCAAAACTGCCCTCATATAAGGGTGCCAAGCTTGTGGCATCATATTAGAAAATATGCTGAAACAAAGCATTGAACAAAGACTGGGAATACTTATATTCATCCCTTAGCTCCATCCATTAGCTATCACGCTTGCCCTTTGCAGTGTCGGGGTGCAGGAGCCTATCCCAGCCAACACAGATAAAGAGGCGAGGTACACCTCTGACAGGTCTCTAGTCTATCACATGGCTGACACATAGGGACTGTCAACAACTCACACTCACATTCACACCCACGGGCAATTTAGAGTCACCAATTAACCTGCATGTTTTTGGACTGCGGGAGGGAACCGGAAGAAACCCACAAAAACATGGGGAGAACACGCAAACTCCACACAGAAAGGTCCTTTGGTCAGGTTGGGTGAACTTTTTCCACGTTGTCATTATGGTGTATTGTGTGTAATATTTTGAAGACAAAAAATTAAATTTAATAAATTTTAGAATAAGGCCGTAACATAACGAAATGTGGATAAATGTAAGCGCTGTGAATACTTTCTGGATGCACTGTAAATATTATTATCATTATTATTGGTATTAGTAGTAGTCTTATTATCATTAATAATAATAATCGTAATAATACGTACATGCCATGTTCTGTCTCCTTCAGACCTTGGACTCTGTACTTAATAAACAGAAAGATAATACATTGAACGGGCATGCCAGTGCACGCAGTTCCTCCCCTGCACACAGGAGTTCTCCCCATCGCAGCGCCTCACCCCCCTGGGCACACAAGGGCCCCACCACCAGAGGTCTCCGAGGGCCCTCTAAAAAAGCAGCAGTCCCTAAGAGGGCCATCTCTGGTGAGCATGGAGCAGGTGTTTGGTCTGCCTGAGTGAGTCAGCACATTCAGATAGACACATTGCTTTCAAACCATTGAAGGAAGGGAAATTATATTAGTATTGGTTTACTTATCGGTTGTTACTGTGATGCTTCCGTTTCTAAAATGTACAGCATCAATTTCTTGCCAAAGCTATTTTTTTAAACTTTATTAAACCAAGAGCAGTTCAGCAGTTCTTCAAAGCAATTTATGCCCCTTACCGGAGGATACTGCAGCAGTCGGATAATGTTTGGTCAAGTACAGCTTTCATTTCCAGCTAATTTATTTAAAACAAAACTTTTCATCTGAGTAATTAGTGCCTTTGTTAACGCTGCTTTTGCTGTATTGGGAAACAATTTGCTACTCTCGTTTGCTTATGGAAATCACCTGAGATCTCCGGAGCTGTGTTTTTCTGGCCTTCAGGCAGGGTTAAATAACTTAACCCTCAAAATGAATCACGGCTATGGATGCTGAGGTGGGTGTCTCTGTGAACCGACCGTGGTGCTTTGAGCTTTTGTCCCCTTGACGCTCACAACAGGGTTGACTAACAGTGTGCTGGGCTGGCAGGTCTCCCAGATAAGAGATATCACAGACAATCTTCACATGAGGTGAAGCTGCATTTTGGTCTCCCTGACAACTAATGTACTAACAAGCTCCTGTGCCACTTATCCAACAACAAACCAGTAGGACTATAACTGATTGTCTTTGGAATTAGCTAGCTAATTATCTGTCAGTCACTTAGCCTGTGTCAAGAGACTTTTACCATAGTAGGTGTTATTTCTCTAGGGACACTTTTCTAGGATTCAGCTTTTGACTGAACAATTATTTTTACATAAATATAGGAAATCGGAGTGCACCCTTTCATGCCGATTTCCTATTTATTTAAATTACAAATAAAGTTTGACTATAATATGAAAAAGGCAGTAGCCAGATACACCTTCAAAATAATGAAATATTGTCCGTACTTATCGTAACATTAACAGTTAAATATGAAACATGTAACCCTAGATGCAAAAGCCTTTTGAATAAGACAACATTGGATGCTGTCTTTTTCTTAAAACATTTGTTTTGTCATTTCAGTATTATTTAAGATGGATCTACATTAGATTATTTAGGATACAGTTTGAATTTGTTAAGCAATTGTTTTTAATCTTTTTCTTTTTCTATACTCAACCACTTTGATAACAGGTCAGAGAACGATTCCACTGCACCCCAGAGTGTCTCAGCCTCCTCCTGTGGAACGTAGCCAGGTGCTTCATGCTTGTCTGGAGAACTTGATTCAGCAGAGAGAACAAAGGGAAGAAAGGCATGCTGCAGATAGGCCCCACACTCCCAACAAAAGCAGAGCGCCACACTTTGGAAAGGACAAGGTTGGTTCCATACGCCTATGTACTTTCAACGTCAGTTAAACATGGTTTATTTTATTCATTTTTTCAAACAGTGATCTCTGAATTTCTTGCTGAATTTTCTGTTCGAAACCAGTGTGCGCACATGCGGGATGCTCGTTTCCAGAAGCCCACAGTAGCCTCTCGCCTCCGAGTCAACCAGCTTCCCCAGAAGGATGTCTCAGTGCCGTGGATACCCACTTCCCCTCACTCGCCTTCAACACGGTCAGTTTCCTTTATTCCCTCCTCTACCTGCTGTCTTTCTGCGTTGCTCTCTCATTTCTCTTCATACTTCTATTACTCTCTGATTTTCTTTCTATAGCTTTTATTTTTGGCAATTTTTTTACAATTTGTTAGGCCTGTAGTTGATTCAGTGCATCACTGTCTTTGTTGACAACGATTTTTTTATTTTGCATCAACCTCCTTCTCTCTGTTTTCTCACCATACTATTGGCGTTCCTCTGCTTTTTTGTTTTCAGCTCGCCCCAGAGGAAGAGGCCAGAGCGACGTTGTCTCTTCTCCTCTGCCAAGCCGTCCTTGGGCCCCTCTCAACAGCAGGAACCGTTGGAGACCGAGACACGCCAAGGACTGAACTCAGACAAGAGGAAGCAAGCTCACGAGGAGGCTCTCAGGTCAGTTTTACTCTATGCTCACGTGCTCTTTGTGCTAGGCCTGGGAGAGAATTGTAATCAGAGTAAGTTATTATAATTACACCACTTTGGTCATTCTTTACTTTAGCAGATTATCCCAGATACCAAGTTCTACAGGCCCACTTTAGATCCTTAGTTTTTATAGCCAGTTTTGGTTGTTTTCAGTTTTTTATTTTCTATGATGTATTGTATTCTCACACAAAATTACCAATCATTTACCAACTGTGTTTGTGCGGTCTAGTAAATCGAATGAGCCTAGACCATGCATTGGGAACAGAAGTATGAATAGCTTGGCTCCCCTCAGTAATTCAGTAGTAAAAAAATGTCAAAACCTGATGTCAGACCCACTTTCTGGGAGCCTTGGGCAATACTCTGATTCCAATTTAAAGTTAATCTTTTGTAATAAATTAGGAGGAGATCTGTGTTTGAGTCGAGACATTTTGTTTCACTGAGTGATGAACAGCAGCAACTCTGCTGGAGAGCCCTCCAGCTGTTGATTGAATGGGCCGCATATATTTTTGTTAAATCAAAAGTTGATTAGTTTGCATGCGACCATTGATTGATCAGAGGAGAAGGCGTTATTTATGTGACGGTCTTATTGAACCCTGCACGCTGTGTCTTACGGTGATTGATGTGTGTGACACAGGCAAGCCTGGCTGGACAAGATGACCGTGCAGAGACTGAGAGATCTTAAT
>JAVQJS010017231.1:0-16199 GCA_036024795.1 Galaxias rostratus | reverse complement strand
GTGTGTGTGTGTGTGTGTGTGTGTGTGTGTGTGTGTGTGTGTGTGTGTGTGTGTGTGTGTTCGAGGAGGAAAATCGCAAATACAGCATTAGTGGTAAAAGCAATGGCAGCAGCAGCATTTCCAACAGGAAGCCGGTTAAATCATATGGCCCTGATATTGGAGACCAAATAGAGAGTTACAGTAAAGATCTTCAGGGAAGACCTGCCCCTTAACCAATATACATACTCGCCTGCAGTCAGCAGATAAGGACCCAAACACACCACACCCGCTTTTCTGTGCTCGACAAAACTACCAAACACTAATTGTCAACACTCTCTTTTACCAAACCAAAGACTATGACGAACATCCAAAGGACAAGTATTAGAGTAGGAACAATTATTCCTCACAACCCACATACAGCATCATGTAAACTTAAATGATCCTTAAAATACCTTGCATGAACACAGCAAAATTCTTGAATGCATTTATTTGTTTCTATTGATCACACCCATTTAGAATTACCACCCAAATTCATCAGAATGTGTAAGGACATACATCAAATATAAAATGTATCTTCTTCACACACATAGAAAAGATAAATTCACAAAGAAGGCAGCGTTCTCTCTTTGTGCTTCATTCACAGTCCTATGGGGGCCATGTCAGCCTATCCGAGACAGGAAGAGTGTGGCTCTTTGTGTTTAAGTCACCCGGGGAGAACGAGGCCCAGCTGCTGTAAGGGTAGCACACACGAGCATCTCCCTCCCCAGGGAGGGCTTCTAATGAGTGGGGAGACACCAAGGCCAGGCCTGGCTGCCCCACCTCGGTTCCCTACTCCTACCCATCTTTCACAGTGCCTTCTCGCTTGGAAACACCCCCACCTGCATGCGGTCTCCGAACCCGGAAGACAAAAATAATTCTGATGTACGAGTTGTAATGGTGTTGAGGCACCACTTCTGTTCCTGCTCAATTGTATGTGTGTGTGTGTGTGTGTGTGTGTGTGTGTGTGTGTGTGTGTAAGAGAGTGTGTTAGCCCATATTTCAATATTTCGTCTTCCATGGAATTATTGATTGTTGTAAATGCATCCACTTTGAAGGCATAGACATGGTAAGCTTTCGTTTCCCCTGTCTAAGAGGGGAAATACATTGGCGCATAAGTAGGAAGTCCGGATTGATTTGCATGGCTCCACTTTCATCGGGCTTTAACAGAACTTGTAGTGACTGAAATCCAAACTAATGATGTGTCTTTCACTGAACTGTCTGTTGTATGTACTTTGTAGCTGTTTCCATGTAATAATGTTTAGTTTGCCATCTTGTCTTAAAGGGCTGACAGTAAGTACCCTTATTTAATAAAAATATAAAGGTGTTTTAAAGTAATGAATGCAAAACAATATGGTTGCTCCTTCGATCATCGTAATCATACTAAAAAAATCTGGAATAAAATGGGGGTTAAATGGGGCCAAATGAAAATTTCACGTTTTAACAGGACAATATTTCTCAGAGATGCCTGATGCATCTTCAGGGTTTATTATTAAGGGAGGTCATTTGATAACCTGGGTCTGTTGTACAGAGAATTTAGCATAAAGCAGGATGTTAACAAAGAACCACGTTAAAGAGTGATTGGTTTGGCAAGGAATTATGTAACGTGATCCTGTGCTGGGGTAAATGCATTGGAGCCCTGCTGCATCAGCAGAGTGCCCCTTTACTGGACAGATCCCCATCTCAGGATGGAACAATAATAAACCTAACAGCAAGTCAAAAAGTAGCCAATAACTGAGGACAGTGTGTTGCCTCAACATCTAGTTGGTGTTAAAGCAATATTTTAACAAATGAAAAGTTACACAGTATGAGGGTCAAAGAAAAACCAAAGTAAATGGTGTCTGTTCTACATACCTTATGAGAGAGTCCACTAACGTATCACCCTATTAATCATATATGCCATTGCAATCAAAGATAATTATCAGAAACATGTGCAATCATGAATTGCCTAGAGTAACCAATATTCATCATGGCTGTCTTTAAATCAGCACCATAATGATTTCTCTTGCAGGCAGTTGCCTCTTTTGAAACAGCAGATAGTGGCCTGTGCATGGCTGCCTAGCAACACGCGCGGAGCAGCCTGCAACATCAGCACCAACTGTTTGGATGATCTCCATGCATTAGCACCACGCCAGCCGGATCTCATAATGGCTAAAAAGCGGCAGCAGCTTAGTTTATTATGCGCATTCCGGTGCACATTCCAAACCAAATAGAAGTGCACCTTGCTTAATTTAACCAAGGTATAATATCTGTTCCCATTATAAAGACAAAGCCGCTGGCATGGCTAATAATCCTCGTTACATCGTTGATTCGATTGTCATGGGGAAATAGCAATGTCAAGAGCTGGTTTTCAAATGAATCAAATAGAACATGCCACATAGACCATATTTAAGGATTACATACGTCGGGAAGATAACTTGTGCATATGAGAAGAAAACACAATTTAACAAAGTCCTTTTCTGCACAGATTTCAAGTGGTCATAGGCTAATGGCCAATAAAGCGCAGGCCCATAGGATTGACACTAATCCGAGGCCAGGAGAGGTAACATCAGCTATACCCAAATAGGTTGTAGCAACTTAACACTTACGTCTAAGCGAATATACAATATTATTTTATTCACAGACCCCTCCTGGGTCATTTTATTGGAGGTATGCTACACAATACTGGTAGACATGATCGCACCGCTAGCTCTCATGTTTTCCCATAACAGAGCGTCCTCGAACGTATCAATAGTTGTTACATTAATAGCAATTAAATAAACCGAAAAAATATGTAAGCTTACCTCAATGCATTATTAGCACCTTTCCCAGGGTGCGTGTCACACCCCTTTAAATTAGTAGCTACGCCAAATATGGTCAGGATATAATTAAGATATACAATTATTAATCATATAAATAAAGCCTTCGTTGGTTTGGTTTGTATCGTGGACTTAATCTACGGTCTCAATTATTTTCATCGTTGAGCGCGCTTGTACCAACCCATTGCCACGCCTGCCGATTGTAGAGGGTCTCTTACTCGATTACAGCACCTGCCCCTCACCGAAATGTTTTTCTCAAACACGAATGGCATCTGCTGCCCAAACAATATCAGCAATATTGTGATGGGTCGACTCGTATGAGTAATGAGGATAATAAATACAATTTAATCATTAACCTATTCCAAAATATGTTTGTTCTACATAAATATAATACCGCGATAAGCGCCACCCTGTGGCGAAATTAGACATTTCTCGCTTTTAAAACAATATATTCCAGCAACTGCTGTGGTTAATTTTATTTTTTAAAAGCCACAACGTGTAACCAATATTCCGGACAAAACATAGCATTATAAAGGAGCGTAAAAGGACAATCTGAAGTAACAGACCTAATGGCTCGAATTTAAGACACTCAGCTCTGAGTTGTGTGGCTCAGAATATATACACAACTGCAAGGTAATCTATACAACCATCGTGTTTGTATGAAGCTGTACATAGCCAACTCAATACATATCGGAGCATGGTTCACCGGTTTTCAAAAAAAATTGTCAGAACATTTGGAAAGAAGCATGAACAGAGCAGTCTAGCTCTTTTCACTAATACATAAAGGTCAAGAAACAAACTGAGCTTTTTTGCCATTGATATGGAATGCTTTTTTAAAAAGTTGTAATTTACTAGTGCCCAACCACAATGAAGGATAAGATCATATTAATGAAGATTTGTTTTTATTTAGGAACATCTACATGGTGAGAGAAAAAAAACAGGCATAATATTTCACCAAATGTAAAATGGTCTTTGAAAGAAAAAATATTCATCTTTGGCAGGATAACACAAACGATGCAAATAGTCAATGTGCAAAAAGTTCCCTTTCGTGCCTTCGATCAATTCCTTTCCAAAACTATAGCCAAAGCTGCAATCAATTACTTAAAGCAAAAATAATCAGCTGACACAAGTGCTGAATTTTTTGTAACAGGTCCTCTTGGGGGCGCCACCCATCCATCTTTTGCAGAAAAATTCAAGACATTAGTAGGCCTATTGATAGATTTGACAGCTGCCACTATGGCCAAGATGAGGCCACCACATACAGCAGTCTTTCAATAATATCACTCACGTCTTAAAGCTTTTCAAGTAGACTTTCGTTGCAACGTAATAAGATCAGTAAAGAAAGGTATTACTCCAGTCCAACTTCTGACTCAAGGAAGCTTGCGTCCAAGGTCTCAGATTATTCACAATTGACGTGCCTCTAAATGGAACGGTTTAGGGAAAAAAACAAAATGCATCCGCTCCTTAAGCACTTCAAAATAAATGATGAGCCAAGCTAAATTAATAAACAATGTGCTCACCTGTCAGGTGCCTCAGGAATGGTCTGAACTAAAAACTGCTCAGCTGGGCTGAAACATCTGTTGAGGTAAGCAGAAAGATGAAGGTTGTGTGGGTTAAGAGCCTTGTGGGTACGAGAGTGAACTATAGGGAGTGAGCAAGACCACTTCACCTTGGTTTGGACAATCAAGCTATCATGTCTGTAGACTGAATGAACGGAGTCCGTTGCGCCATTGCCATTAATCAAAAACAATTGTTTTAGGGTGCAATTGTCCTTCTTGACAATTGCACCCTATAGTAGAGATGGCTGGTCTACTGATTGGCTATTCTTCCGGTGTCCTCAACAAAAGGAACACAATGTCCTTCCTGATACCATAAGGGTCAGCTCAGAGCATAACTCCAAATATGGATGTTTGTTGAATAAGACAGTAAAACCGTCACAATCCTTTCAAGTTGTTGTGTTTAAAAAAAAAAAAAACTTTTCGGAGATAAGACATGTTCACTACCATGGAAGAATCAGACATAACTTGAATTATGTACTGGTACGTGGGCATCACACAATGATGGAGGAGAACAAGTCCATTATTGTCTCCTTCACAGCCTGGAGTTGTCACAGGAACAGTCATGGGGACACCTTCGGCCACATCAACCCCCGCTACACTGTCAAACAGCTGTGAAGACGAAGGAAATTTCAAACAGTTTTGCTGGTTATGAAAAATAGCTGGTTGGCAAGTAAAGTCTCACAAAAATATCAAATAAGTAAAAAGAACTAGTAGTCAATCGATATCCTACACAACTAAACAATGTAGGAGTTATGAACCAACACTAATGGGCACTTGTGCTCACTCACCTCTTCCACTCTCCACAAGTCACTACACATACCACCAGTGCTGCTAGCAAAGTTAATTGCATTCTTGAGAAAATCAGTCGTACTGCCATCTTTCTGTGAAACAAAATTAACTTTATAGGTGTGACACCACCACTTAATTAACTATGTTTATAAAACAACTGATCGCAGGTGGTACGTTTCAGTGGTCATTTCTTAAATAATGAGTCACTTGCATTGTCGCAGTCATGCAATACAGCCACGAGTAACCTGATGTACTCAGTTGCAGCCTTAAGTGTGTCCACTTTACTGGGCTTGCGGTCATGACGCATCAGTGGCACCATCCTCTTCAGACGAGAAAACATGCCGTTCAAGTTTCTGATCTAAGAATGTCACGAAAGGAAAGAAAACAACCATCAAAAGCATTTAAATGAAGTCAAAGTATGCCACTACTAGCCTGTTCTTGTGGCCTATAGTCTCAGGCCTAGCTGTAATCCAACACACAATCACATCGCACAGAGCCACCGATCCTTCAAATCCTTCTATACAACTAATTTAGAAGAACTGTACGGTAAAGACCGACGGACACATTTATACAAAATTTCTGACTGACGTTGTTGGCCCCACGTCTACCACGAACTCATGAAAGTAACTTATCACCCTTAGACGTTCTTTAGCGTTGACCAGCTGTCTTCTCTTAACAGTTTCATTCCAATCATCAGCGTGAACGTATAGACCATCCTTCCCGCGTCTATATTTAGCAATATCGCAGTTAATTGGGAGCAGTGTTTCTCCTGTTACTTGCATTAAAATGTCACTCATTAATTCCTTTTCAGGAACCTTCATCTTCTGTGTCTCTAAAGCAGATTTTGTTTAGTGTCACAGTTCACACAATACTGAGAGTAAGCCATGCTGATAAATGATGGCACCTGTGCACGTGGCTAATTAAGCACGCGCGACGTGAACTTTCGAAAGGTCAGCCTCAATTCGACATAGAATACATGACATAGCTGGCACTCTTAATTAACACGGAGAGCCTGTTGGTCATCTTCAAACCTCAAATTAATGATAAAAGAATGTGGTCAAATACCTTGTGTGCAAGTTTCCCTCATGCCAATACAGTTGAGGCATGATCTCCAGAAGACCTCTCAAGGTGATCTGGCAAAGACTGCCTGCAATCCTGTAAATTGCGATGTGAGGGCCTCCATGAATCTTCACTTTTTTGTTTAAGCACAACCCATTGCTGCTCAATGTGGGGAACTTGGAGACAAAATCACCACCATTTTTCTCAAACCATTCCTGAACAATTCTGCAGTGTAACAGGCCGCACAATCCTGCTGAAATTGACCTTTACCACCAGTTCATACCGTTTTAACGATGTTTAGGTAGGTGATTAGGTGATACGTCTTCATATACGTCTACATGAACGCCAGCATTGCCAGGATCCAAAGTTTCCCAGCAGATCATTTCCCGGTGCATCAGAGCAAGAATGATCAATCTGGCTCCGCCTTCTTGCTTCTCCAGAAAATGCATGCAGGTGTCATCTCGTCCACAGGCAAAGGACGCACACGCACCCACTCAGCCATCCACACGATGTAAAAGAAAACGCGGTTAGTCCGTAGTCCAGTTCTGACCCAGACGCTCACATCCTTTCGTGGTTTTTCCTGCGCCCAACACATCAAGTTCAAAAATTGACTGTTCACTTGCAGCCGAATATATCCCACCCCTTGACAGGTGCCATTGTAACGAGATGATCAATGTTATTCACTTCACCTGTCAGTGGTTTCAATGTTGTGGCTGATCAGTGTGAGGATCAGTGGAATTCTTTCTGTAACAAAAACAACACAACATTACAACTCAGTATGAAATCATACAATGCAACAAAATTGTTATTAGATTGCATTAAATCTTTGTTACAGATGTGGTTTAAGATTGGAGTTGAAGGCCCAGTTTAGCCTAGATTTGAGTCATGTCTGCGACTCTAAACATCATAAATAGTCAAATAAAATAAATTTTATTTAAATTGTTTACGTATTTCATTTTTAAAAACAAAGCAAATAAAAAATGAATGTCATAAGCGCATACTTATACTTGCTTTTATTTGAGTTTTTTTCCTGTAAAGGTGCAACACTTTTGTTCTTTTTATGTAGACTCGCCAGCCTAGTGTGACTTTAAACTGAGTTATAAATAGTTAATCCTTTAATTCTTTAAAAGCTTACTCAGTTTATCCTAGCCCAGTTATTTGATGCTACTGAAAAGAATTTGCATGGAAGTACAAGCTAGTTTTGTGTAGATTGGCCTTCCGTTTTACCATTAGATTTCTTCCATCAACTTCACACATCCGGACAGAGTTTTATCAGGAGGTATATGAGCACCGTCAGCTACCATGGGTACAAGTTTTGAATGCGATACTATGACACCAAAGGAATGTTGGACCTACCAGGTACTGTGACTCCGATCTGCCATGAAACTGTACTTGTTTACATATTTGACTACTTTATCAGGCAATTTTCAAAAGTAAAGACCATCTACCACAAAACGAATGGCTCAGACATAGAAGATAATTGTATTATTAGGCAAAACTATTTGTTACAGTGAGTAATGTGTCACTTCTTAATGTGTAGAAGGGTCTTTTCTCTCTGACAAACGATGTTGGGCATGCAAGGGTATACTTTTGATTTGGGTATAGGCACTGGAAAAGAAGCCCCTGATTACTTTATTAATTAAGATTACAATGTCCAGATGTTATAGAAGACTAATCTGTAGAGGATGTCAGATGCTTGTCCTAAACATTGGTTGATTTTTTCTTGTTCCTACTGAGAAACAGGTTAATTTGAGTATTTCTTCAACAAAAGTCATAAAATATTGTTGGTGTGAATTGAAAACATTTTGCATTTATTGCCTGCATGAATGTATATATATATATATATATATTTATATATATACAAATTATTCAACACCATCAAATTTCATGCTTTTGAGCTGTTGTGATAGTGTGGTACACATTCAAACTCTCTCAATGATGAAAGCATTTAGGCTTTTGTAGAGGCACAATTGAATTTGCCAGACTACATTGTCAAGCCTTTCAGTAAAAGTGGATGTAAATGTAAATGCAAAAGTAAATCATTTTAATGTTACACAGCATTATCGTTTATATCAAGATAGGCTTCTCCAAACCAGTCTTGACAAATTCTAAATGATTGCAAACATGTACCTAGACGAGATAGAGGGAGGATTTTGGTTTACAATAAGTTGTAATCATCAATGAGTTGAAACCATCTCCTCTAGAGAGAAAAAAAGTCCAAGTTAAGTAAATAATTATAAAGTTATTTTTATACATCGTCTATCTAGATGTGAGAAAGAGCTAGAAGGAATGTATTTTAATATTGGTAAGAAGTACAAGTTATTATAGGCTATGAGTCATATGCGATGTGTAATGGATTTCACGTTCCTCAAATGAATGAAGGGAAGTGTTCCTGTCTTTTTACAGTATGATCTCACGAACATTCCTTGATGATATACACATTGTACTTTAATGTTACAGACAAGTGCCTAATGTTTCTGAAACAATAATTCCATTACATTTTGCCTGAATTTGTGGTACCCGTTAAGTCGCACACACTTTGCACATACATCTCCAATTAAGGAATCCTATCTAAGTGAAATCACTTATTTTAAAGAACCTTACCACAAACTAAATGTGCACGAACAAAAATACACTATAAACTTTAACAGTATATTACAACTGTGCTCAGGGTCCCAGGGACGACGTGCGTGAAGGGCGAGAAGGACAAGTCAAGGAAGTCACTGTGACACGCGCATGCTCGTTCATTGGCACTCAACCAATATTATCCTTTTATATTTGGCGTATTATTTTGTGGAAGCCTTTCAATAATAGCAACATTATATGTTTAAAACAAATTAGATTTGTCAGGAATAGTTTAATTTGCAACTAACATCAGCAAGAAAAATACGCCACAACTTTTCTAGGGCCAATCGTTAACAATGACATTGATGACGCATAGGGCGTGATACTCAAATTACTTCTCGGAAGCTGGAAGTTCCATGGTCTGATGACTTTGGTTGTCAATGCATCTGTGATAGTCTGTGGTTGATATCAATGCCTACACAAAAGCCTTAAGACGTTAGCTAGGGTATGTGACGTGGTTGATCACTTTAATGCGTTTTTTAAATTTAAATTAACAAACAGCCTAGTTTCAAGGAAGGGAATTTAGCATTGACAATTATGATAGCCTCGCATCTGTTGGCTTACTACTTCACGGAGCTCCACCATGACCAGGTGCAAAAAGTAAGTCGTATAAGTACGTACGTTTAAGTGAGCTTGATTTATAAAACGTTAATGGAAATGTCTGTTTGTGAATCAATTACTCAATTCCTGTTAGGGAAGTTTAAGAAACAATCGTAAATCCCTGTGCCACGCAGGCTACTACTTGTGCTAGTGCACAACACCACGTACGCCACACGTGTGGTGATGCCAGTGCCATAGAAGTGGTGCGTCACGATAGTTTATCTCCAAGTAGATTTCCCTTAAATTATGCAGACAATAAACAGAAGTCCATGGATCAAGTCATAAGTCTCTGGAAAAATGTATGCGCTGATCGGCTTACCAAGTTTGAAATCATTTTTTTTCCAGGTCCACCCCGGGTCTAGACCCTCTCAGTTGTGTATTCATGTTCGGATCGTATAAATTGCCTTATTAAATTTGAAGATGGAGATTTGTCAATTCCGTTTACTGTTGAATTCTGAACAAATATTTTTGTTTGGTTTCAGTTTTCCACACAACATGATTAACAAACTTGCTAAAAATAAATACAAAATGTACTGCTGTTTGTGGCTACATGGACAGTTCGAGAACCCACATGTGCCCATGGGTTGTAGGCTAGTGTTTGGCAGTATAGGACAGTAGGGTGATACAGGTAATCATACTCGCCAGAACATCCTAGCAGCAGCAATAACGTAATAATAAACTACTAACAAGACTACTAACAGCCCAATGTTTGTCTACTTCCTATTTGGCTTTTAAATAGTCTTCAGGACACCATACCCTCTCTTCTCTTTCTCCCGTCTCCAGTTTCAGATTTGAACGCTGGGTACAGACAGTATGTGTTACGTCGCCAGGTCTTTCTGTCCTTCCCGCGGTAGATATTTTGTTTATTGTTTTTTTTTGCCCTTACTGCCTGCAGACATGACCTAGTAGCCAAGGTGACATAAAGTGTGGGTGTATTGTTGGTTCAGGGTCATTCATTCACTGTTGTGGCTGACTCATTATCAGTGAGATCAAGTTTAAGTGCTCAAATGGAGTAAGATTTTTTTTTGTTGTTGCTGCTGCATTAGGGTTGGGAATTTACTCCACGTCACACTTCAAACAGCTCTTGATGAACTAAACATGAACCTGATGAGCATGAATCGTAATACGTCAGTAGAGTAGGCCTGGACTGGTCTGAATGCCGTAGGACGTAGTTACACCATTGGTGTGTTTAGGACAAAAGATATGCCAGAGGGGGGATGGTTGTTTAACAAGTTGTATTTCTTGTTTGAAGTTCTACTCCAGCATGTCAGTGTTTTATCAGGTCACATGGCCAATTGTGTAATTCACAAGTTAGTGAAGGTTCCTGGTATTTGGCTGTCAGCTGTTTTGGCATCTGGTCTTAGTTCTTTAAGTCAGCCTGGAGGAGGGATAGAATTACAGAAGGCTGTGTATGGGTTTGACCGCTGTGATTCACCATTCATGTACTGTGTGAACAGGATTTAAACTACTTTTAAATGAAATTATTTCTAATTTAGGAACACCGTGCTCTGATTCTATTGCCAATAACTTCAATTTGCTTCCATTCTCTTTAGACTGTCCATGTTACCAGCTTACACCTCTTTACTCTCATCAAAATAAATGTAATAAGCTTGGGCTATTAAATTGACGGCAGGCGCTTTTCACAAGACATTATTAAAACGTAGGCAATCAACACACATTTTCCACTTTTGAGAGGCAGAGTTCTATTTAAGTGAGGCAATTTGTCAATACTGTAAGCTTGGTCATATGCCTTTATCTCATACTTTATGTTAAATGTGCCTCACGGTTTGGCCTAATGTTATGTCAATATATAGTAAGTGTTTTACATGATTGCGGCTGCATGCTAAATAACATAATGGGTTTAGACTAGCAATTTTCCAACTGGTCTACTATTTTAAAATTTCAACTGGGTCACATTTATATTTTTCATTAAGACTTGTGGTAATGTTATTAATTACAACCACTTAAACTCCAACACGATAACTTGTTTAGCCTTGGCAAAAATAATAGCATTGACGAAAACATCCAAAGTAATAAACTTAATTCCCCGTGAAGTTTAATGCACAATACACTGTCTTGTTATCAGGTATCCATGTCGAGAGAGAGGAGTCAAACTATACATATTTGGATTACTGTGGAGAAAAGTTTATTGTAGAAGTGTTTGAATGCAAAAGGCTTTATAATATTAACAACAAATACTATCACAATGGAACCATATAAACAAGTGCTTGAAGACAATTTGGCTTGACTTATAGTGTTTTAAATTTTATTTATTTTTAAGTAATTTAGGTTCAAATAAAGAAAAAACGTCATACCCTACCCAATTCATTGAACATGTAGAGCGAATGCAGTTTTGTCTATAGTCTGATTTGAAAGGGTCCGATAGTGCCGCCTTTTTTATGAGTAACTTTTCTGGATGGTTTGCCCCACTAACAAATTTCCTCGCCCATCCAGGCCCACCCCTTTCACTTATAACATGATGATCTATTGTTCGTACTGTGTTGCATATGTGACTTTACATAAATTACATAAAGAAACTCCTATCTATTAATTCAGGTGGACAAATACTTGTACCATCTGCGTCTGTCCGAGGAGCACATCATGGATGTATCCGTAAGGTTCCGGAGGGAAATGGACAAGGGGCTTGGCCGTGATACCTGCCCCACAGCCGCTGTAAAGATGCTGCCAACGTTCGTACGCTCCACCCCAGACGGAACAGGTGAGAAGGCCAAGGATGTCTGCGACGAGATCCCTATGCAAGGCTTTGTTTATGTTTACTTAATGCATGATGGAACTCTGCCGTCCATCTATCTGATGTGGTTATTGCCACTGGGGGGGATCTGTTATTTTCCCCGCTCTGGGTGAAATGTAAATGGTGATAGAGAAGGCAAGGAGAGATTCCACTTCAGTCATGATACTTCAGGCATGCAGCGTGTTCACCTGGTTGAGTGGCAGGCAATTGCATGAGGAAATGAGGTGCATGGCCAACTCTCTGTTTGCATAGTCTGTTGACTCAGATCATTATTGACGCATTACACCACATGTTAGCAGATAATGTATTCAACCAGACACGCTGAAGGAAGTAGGTCCTGTAGATACTACGCATCTTGGGTTTTCTTTTACAACAACTGGGAACGATGCTTTTAAGAGGCTTTCAAGGAAAGCTTCAGATTGGCTTTGGGAATCTAATTAACCTGCGTCAAAGTCAAGGCTGTTCTAGAATAGTGAAGCACGAGATGTCATTGGCACTTGTAGGCAAGTGGCGGCTGTGACTCGACACATTTCCGCATCGTCTGGCCAATCAAGTCTCAGTTTAAAGAAAGGTTACTTGGTGGACTAATCCCAGTTCCTGTGATTCGATTGATTACCTTTAGCTTCCGCCTGCATGTTGTTTTTTTGTGTAAACCGCTAGATTGAGTCTAATCAAAGGGACTAAATAGAAATCGTTACTTGTGGTCTTTTTAGATGCCGCCATTGCTAGCAGTTAAAACCTTGTTTCCCCGAACACACATGGCTTTTTAAAGGTTTTGTGTTCATTACAAGCTAGCAGAAGACAATGTCTTCAACTTTCTTCTTTGTCAAAAAATAGAAAGAGTGTAATAGCCCTGGGTTAACATCCACAAATAATTTACCAGAATAGTCAAAGAACCAACGGTGGGCGTACAAGTAATTGCCAGCTTAAGCAATGTAGCCTATTAATCAGGGAAAGAAAAGTGGTGCTCCAGTGCACACGGCTGAATGTTTAAACCCTTCCTTTTATTTTACAACACCCCCCCGGTGATCTTGTTGGTTCGATGTATTCAGTTATTGAAAATTACATCTTGATCTGTAGAACACTGAAATATGTGTTTGGGATTTGGTATCACGTAGGATTTGCTGCATGCAGTCATGGCATGAACGCTCACGCTGCTCACCTTTTAAAGAATGAGGAAGAGCTAATTACCAGAACAATTGACAGTTACTCGTCGGAGAGGTTAAAACATTATCTTGGGCCGTCTTTTATGATCAGGATTGGCAGCACAGTTTTGACATAAATTGCTCAACATAAATGTGCATAGTAGTTGCAATAATGTTCTTGTCAGTTGTGGCTGTCAAGAAATTTGCAGCTGCTTGGTTTGTGTTTTGGTCTGTCTTGTGTTAATTGCCATAACAATTGTTTCATTACTAAAAAAATCTAAAAAACAAAGCAATTACTGTTAATGCTGTATTGTACCCATAATCCTCAGGAGTATCTATTTAAGGAACTTCCTGCATGGCTTAAACAACGTTTTCCAGAAAGATTCAGATCATTAAGATGCTATTCCTTAATTGGCATCCCTTTTTCTTTTTGTACGACCGTGCACTGCTGGGTTTCTTCTCAGTTGTATGTACGTTCTGTCTGAAATATACAGTCAAGCTTTTGACAAAGGTTTGAGGTCGTGCATTTCTGGTCTGCTATTTCTTAACATATGAACCATTGCCATCCAAAGTGTAAACAAGTTTACTGTTTATTACAAAGGATCAAAAATAGGAAAGAAAAATGTACTTGAAAGGACAAGTTCTGCGTTATGGCCATTGTCCGTTGTGTTAAACCCTTCACATTCACGGATATCCTTTGGGATGGAAACTAAACGGCAAACTGTAAATGAGCATTCTCAAAAATGAATCATCACCCCCCCCCGAATTCCTTTTCTATGGAATTCTCTTGCGAGAAATAGGCTGGGTAAACATGTTTGTTTGCTTTCTAAACAGCAGTAATAATGATGGAGGATTCTGATGATGAAAGTGTTCCAGGTGATGTGTCTCAAAATCTTTACTGCACTGTACACGCGTATTCAAATTTTTCTATCATACGTGTCTTAAGAAAAGGGAGATTTTCTGGCTCTTGACCTTGGTGGCACCAACTTCCGAGTTCTGCTGGTGAAAGTGTCCGACAATGGAAAACAGAAAGTCGACATGGAAAACCAGATCTACGCCATTCCTGAGCACCTCATGAGAGGCAGTGGCTGCGAGGTAGACCCGCCCACTAACTCCACCGACAGACAAAGCAAACAGGTCACCTCGTCCTTGTCACCTGTTTTAACGTCCTCCCTCTCCTCTGTAGCTCTTTGACCACATTGCAGAGTGCTTGGCTAATTTCCTGGACAAGCTGGGTATGAAAGACAAGAAGCTACCCCTGGGCTTTACTTTCTCCTTCCCCTGCCAGCAGACCAAACTTGATGAGGTGTGTAGACGCATGTATTAGACCTTTGTCCTTTGAGTTTTTTTCAAGTCATTTGATTTGGTCTCAAGGAGACACTTATTTCAATATAAGAATAATTCATGGGAAATTGATGGCCTCAAAGCTTGTTTATGTTTTTCTTGTGTTTATTTTGCGTATGTAATTGTCTGGATACAGAGTTTTCTTGTGTCCTGGACCAAAGGCTTCAAGTCAAGTGGAGTGGAGGGGAAAGATGTGGTCAGCCTCTTGAGAAAAGCCATCAAAAAGAGAGGGGTGAGGGGACAGTCAATTCAATGTCAAGTGTTTGTTTGTGTTTATTTGCTTCTGTTCAACCCAGTCACCCATGCAGTGAAACAAGTTTCTGCGTGCCCTTTCTGCCCTCATTTTGGGTGTTGCTTTAGTGTGGGCTCCATGGAGAATCTCTGCCCTTTGTATCACACTAGCCAATTGACCCCCCTCTCAAGGTTATGCGAAGCCATATCAGAGCAAACACAGTCGTCGGGCCAGCTAGATCTAAGTCTCTGATTAACTTAAGTTATACATACATACATACATTTTCTGGAAACGATTCCAAATACCACGGAGGAGTTGCTGTTGGTAACTGTCAAATCAATCCAAAGTCCATCACCAGAATTGTCCTGGTCATAGAAGTGGAGGATGTATACATGGCTAAAACCTTCCAGACATACAGTATGTATCGTCTGCGTTTGTTTGGTGTTCCAGGGCAAAGCTGCTCGAGGTCATTTAATGCACTTAACTCCTCCCCAGGACTTTGATATCGACATCGTGGCTGTGATCAACGACACCGTGGGTACGATGATGACCTGCGGGTATGACGACCATCACTGTGAGATTGGCCTTATAGTGGGTGAGTACAGAGGACAACCAGGAGAAAGTCAGCACCACTTCAAACAGTGGTGTCACATGCTCAATACTGGTTCCAAATGTAATAGAAGTTTATTGGAATGTTCATAAAGGGCATTTCATTATATGGCAGCGGGCTGTCTGGACTTCAATCAAAAATCTCAATTCAATTGTCCGAACCAACCCAGAATAAGAGACTGCTTTGTCCTGTGCTCTGTTCATGGATACACACACACACACACACACACACACACACACACACACACACACACACACACACACACACACAAGTGATCTTATCAACTTTGTCTGGGTATCCAACTTTTGTTTTTTGCTGATGACTAAGTTTAGTTTCGATGGCCAATGCGAGCAGCTGGCTTTTGGAGTTTGGTGCCAAAAGAAAAGTCAGAAATGTCTATTGTACAAATATTTGATTTTGTTGAGTATGAGTTCTCTGTCCTTATGTGTCAGCCCTGTGATGGACTGGTGACCTGTCCAGGGTGTACTCTGCTTCTTGCCCTGTGTCGGCTGGGATAGGCCCCCCCACCCCCTCCCCTGCGTCCCTCTAAAGCAGTGGTTCTTAACCTTTTTGGAGGTACTGAACCCTGCAAGTTTCATAAGCGCATTCGCCGAACCCTTGGCACCCTTCACAGAACCCTTCGTACAGAAAAGACTCACACACAGAACCCC
>JAVQJS010017222.1:0-10056 GCA_036024795.1 Galaxias rostratus | reverse complement strand
ATTCCTGTATATTATACTGTGACACATGAGAGATAAATACATAGAAAATTGTGTGTATGTATATATATATGTGTGTGTGTGTGTATATATATATATATATATAGCGTTTTTAAATCCACAGATATCATTTACTTCGAGTGTTGTGAGCTGACGGGTCAGGAGTAGATTACTTCAACTACACATCACTTCCGGTCTTTCTTTTCCACCCCACCGGCTAAACATGGCACCCGTATGTGAAGTTAGCTCTGAAAGATATCTATCTATATGCCGAAAACTATGCTTTTAATTCGGTCGTTTCTTACTTAATTGACCTGACGTAAATTTACAAGCAAAGTCATGCCGAAGGTTTAGTCGTTTTAGATGAATGTAACTCATTGTTTTCTCGTTTGTGGCAGTTCCGTTTTAACCTCGTGTAATGTTAGCCACCATATACTTTCTCGCGTAGCTTAAGCTAATTTACCAAACTTACAGAGCTATTATATGTTAACGTTTAAAGCCATACGTACTATCGGAAGTGCATGTAAAATTGTACTACATAATTAAAATCATGCCTCACGTCATTGTGTTGTCTTCCAGCTGAAACAGAAGAAACTGGCTGGCGTCTCCAAGAAGACTAGAAAGGGATCATGTTTGAGGTTCTGCCTGGACCTGACCCATCCGGTGGAGGATGGAATATTGGATTCAGCCAACTTTGTATGTTTGCTTATGCTTTTATTGAGGAATAATATTAATTGTTGACCGTTGCTACTGATTATATTTCATAATCATCATGTATTTTAATTGGTTGGATATATCATAACCTTACCTTGGTGAATTGTGAGGTTGCAAAAAAGATGCATAAGCAAAGCATGCCTCATTGCTATGAAGTTTAATCTAACAATTGGTTTGTACTAGGGTTCCCTTCCCTAGCTCAAATCCTAGGGCTGTCTTCCCTAGTGTGTTACTCTATTGTGTTTGACAGGAAACCTTCCTTAAAGAGAGGGTAAAGGTTAACGGAAAGACCGGGAATCTGGGGAATGTCGTCCAGATTGCTCGGATGAAGAACAAGATCAATGTCACATCAGAAAAGCAGTTTTCCAAGAGGTAAGATCTAAAGTTTCAAACTGTATAATACAATTTTCAGGATGGAGCATGAATAAACAAGACAGGCACCTATCAATATCAAGTATGTTTTTAAGACGTTTATCTTTTTTTAATGACACTGCGTACACATGATCAAGCTTTGAGGGTTTCAAAAAAATATATTTGTTATTTTTAACTTATAAATATGAGGGACATATTTTTTTCCCTCATCCAACAGGTACCTGAAGTACCTGACCAAGAAGTACTTGAAGAAGAACAACCTCCGTGATTGGTTGAGAGTTGTGGCATCAGACAAGCAGACATATGAGCTGCGTTACTTCCAGATTAGCCAGGATGACGAGGAGTCGGAAACAGACGAGTAATAGACCAGAATTCTCTTGCTTGTCCTTTTCGATCTGGCAATATGTGTCCATCATTTTCAAAAAAATAAAAATAAAGATGGGCTCTCACACAATTCTCTCTGGTTTTCATTTTAACTTGCATCATTAAGACTTTAGTCTGTTTAAATATCACCTGCAATAATATCAGTTTGAAAACATCTGTTGTTTTGACTTTGTGTTAACATGTAAGACACCTATATTACATTCAAACTTGAGTGTGCTCCTGTGCTTTTAGGAGAATCATTGCGACATAAACCACTAAATAGACTCGTTTCTTTATCGATGCACCGTGTTTTTAAACATTTGGAGATTGTTAGTTATCAATGCATTGCAAAACTGGGAGATCATGATCAAGCCTAAACCCTCCAATGTCCTCAAAGTGCCCAATTCTGTATATATCAAATTTAAATAAGATTGGAAAGTGGTAATATCATCTAATCTTAATCTCTAACTGAAATTTTGGCAATAAACCACTAATAACATATACGCATGTAGAATATATGAAAAATCTGCACTGTATGAATTGTTTTTTCATTGTGCTCTATACCTTTATATGTGTTCTGCCTTATTGCCATTTTCTTGGTTTGCTGTGCTCCCATACGCTCGGCTTTAAGACTGTTGGTTAATTTTAAATGTCTAATGGATATCCAACAGATTACACATTTTATACAATACCCCACACCAATTTAGCAGTATACCCTCCCCAGGTTATGGTCCAACCCATGTGAGAAAATAAGCGAAAAGATCCCTGGAGAAGTTTGTAAAATTTGAACATGAAATTCAGTTGACTTCATGTGAAAACACATCAACACCTGGTCTATTCCCATAACACGGTGGATTTGGCTGCTGCACAGCTTTAATTGTTTACAGTGAATTCACCAGGAACCCTCCCCAAAATACTTCACCAATCCCCGTGTCACTTGAATAATGACCTCTCACATATGCTGGTCTTGAATCCTAGGTGTTGAATAATGTATATGACTGATCACACGTGGCAGCATCTAAATAATTTAAGAAGTGATCCTGTCTATCCCTGTCCTGGTTTGAAACCCTATGTCACCTACTGTTCTTCAGCACTTCAGGCTGATGACTCATAAGAAAACAGCACATTTGTGAGTAATTTCTGTACTACTTGATCTGTGGATAAATATGTCTTTGGATTCTACTGCTTGTGTTATAGTGTTGTGGATTGCGTTTTGGAAGCTGCCTTGTCACACCTTCCGTTCATTAGTTTCCACCTTTACAGGCCAACATAAATATTTGTACTATTTAAGATAGTATAGCAAATATGTCTTTTGTAGTGTATACATTTTGCCATGCATAAATAGATTTTGAATTGGGCCTGTAGTGAGATATTCCAATATATATGTATATGTTAGTTCACTGTTGTACCTCTTAAGTGAGGGCAGTTGGAGAGTTTCATTGTGAAAGATGATCTCAGCTGTTTATAAATGTTTTAGAAGGGGTCTCGCTCTATAAGTCAGGGTTTATCTATAAGATAGTTAGCGTTCGCCTTGGTGACAGTGAGCTCTCATCCTGTGTTTACACAGATCAGTTAAAAAAAGTTGCATTTATTGATAAAGTGTGTAATTTGTTTTTATAACCACACTTCTCTGTAGTCTACTGTGTGCATTGGATTGGAACCAGGATAGTAATAATTACACAAAAACTGTGCATCTATAAAATGTAATGGTGAATGCTATAATTGATTATGTTTACACTTTATTTTATGTCTTATAATACTTTGCTAGGCATGGGAATATCAGAAAATCCAATATTGACAATGTCTTTGTCTCTTTCTACAGACATGAAATTGAGTAAATCAGAGTTCTGATACCATGATGCCATGGATCTTTAAATTTAGAGTGGAAATGTAGATAATATCTGTTACACAATGAGAGTGAAACAGTAGTACAGCACAAAACAGATCAAAAAGAAGGGAAAGGGACATTTATATTTGGTAATGGCTGAGTGGTTGAGACGTGTGCCATGGGCGGACACTTGGTATGGTCTTTACTCCCGCCTGCTACGAACCAAGCCAGTAGGGAGCATGGGTCAGGGGTCAGACCTCACTGAGCTTACTGACACCTCAGGGGCAGGTTTGGCCAAGATCCTGACCACTATAGACCTGGTGTCGCTAGGGGTTGGGAGCTGCGTCGGCACAGGGATGTATGTGGTTGCAGGCCTGGTTGCCAAGGCCATGGCAGGGCCAGGAGTCATCCTGTCTTTCATCATTGCTGCCGTAGCTTCCATTTTGTCAGGTGACAAACAAACACATTGCATAGACACGTTTAATTTCTGTGATTAGTAGGACGTGTTTTTGAAAGTGTTTTTGTTAACTCATGTTATCTCTACAGGAGTGTGTTATGCCGAGTTTGGCGTGCGTGTGCCCAAGACAACGGGCTCTGCCTACACCTACAGCTATGTGACAGTGGGAGAGTGTTTGGCATTCTTCATTGGCTGGAACCTAATCCTGGAGTACCTGATCGGCACTGCTGCGGGGGCGTCGGCTCTTAGCAGTATGTTTGACTCCTTGGCCAATCACACCATCAGCAACTACATGATCACACACCTGGGCACACTCAGAGGCTTGGGTCAGTACCTGTAACCACAATGACTGGACAGAAAAGTATTCTATCACACGTACAGAATACTGCTTCTGTCAAAGCATTTTTTTGTTTATACTGGATGTTGTTTATTTCCTGTACATGCCATATATGTTTTCCAAACACCATAATGGTCATGATTATTGTATAAGCTCCAACATTGATACGAAAGACAGATGAGATAAACCTAGAAGAATTATCCATGTAACTGTTGTTGTAATGCAGGTTTTAATTCATTTGATCACACAGTGAATAACAGACAAAAGTTTAAATTTCTATGATTTATTTTCACATGATAAAAGTTTTTACATTCATACATGTACACAGTGAATTATGAACTAAATCGAAAATGTATGTGAGGATTCCTATATGTGATTGCACAGCAGAATAAATGCATGTTGAACATCAAATTCAAAGAAATGCAAGAAACAGTTAAATACGAATAGTCAGCTTTTGTTATAAGCAGACTTCTGTACGGGAAATGTTGTCCTCCTCATGGATGTTCAAGCCTGAGATGTTGTTCCAAAGTGGGGGAAGGGTCAGAGTGAAGACCAGGTCACGGAAGAGACAGTGTGTGCCTGTTGGAGACACTGAAGGCAAAGATTTGGTGACTTAGACATAGCATAAAATGTCTATATTCCCTATGTATGTGTCCTCATTAATACTCACTATGTCCACTCCCCTCCACCTTGACCAATGGAAATATTGTGTATCTAAGACCAATCTACTAGCTTCAACCTTATACACTAATCCACATTTGCTTTGTTGTTTGACTGATCTGAATGTTCTAATTTCCCTGTGTAGAGACTCTTGACTCAGACTCTGTAGTCATCAATAAGATTGGACTTGATCATTGCACGGTTTCATTATCTCATCAATTGGTTATTTACTGTCAGATTGAAATGATCCATAACACCAAGTAAGAATTGCCTAATGGTTGCTCACTCTTGTGGTTATCCCCTGTAGGTAAAGGGGAGGATACATACCCTGACATGCTGGCTTTCCTCATCTCCCTCATTGTCACAGTGATTGTGGCTTTGGGGGTCCGTAACTCGGTGGGCTTCAACAACGTGCTCAATGTGGTCAACATGCTGGTGTGGGCCTTCATGATCATCGCTGGCCTTTTCTTCCTCTCTGCAGACAACTGGGAGGGAGGCAGGTTCCTGCCCTATGGATGGTCAGGGGTGAGCGACTCAAATTTTGCCATTCATACCATTCTTGGTCCCATTAAACAAATCCATTAAAAAGTCTGAGACCAATATTTTTGCTTCAATAAATACTAACGTTTGAATGCATTGCTTTAAATATATAGTATATGCAACATATGAAATATGGAATACAACTTCTAATATATCTTGTTAAAGCCCCAATTCTATAAACAGGTTTTTGTGTTAGGTTGTTACAGTGCATCCGGAAAGGATTGACAACATTTTGTTATGTTACGGCCTTATTCCAAAATGAATTAAATCCTCTACTTACAATACACTGTAATGATAACGTGAAATGTATTATAAGAAATCACATGTACATAAGTATTCACAGCCTTTGGTCAATATTTTGTTGATACATTTGGCAACGTTTTCAGCTCCAAGTCTTTTTGAATATAATGCCACAAGCTTGATACACCTATCTATGGGAAGTTTTGCCCATTCCTCTTTGAGGCACCTCTCAAGATCCATTTGGTTGGCTGGGAAGCGCCGGTGCACAGCCATTTTCAGATCTCTCCAGAGATGTTGAATTGGATTTAAGTTTGGACTCTGACTGGGCCTTGCAAGGACATTTTCAGAATGGTCCTGAAGCCACTACTTTAATGTCTTGGCTGTGTGCTGAGGGTCGTTGTCCTGCTGAAAGTTGGACCGTTGCCCCAGTCTGAAGTCAAGAGTGCTCCGGAGCAGGTTTTTATCCAGAATGTCTGTACATTGCTGAATTAATCTTTTCCCTCTATCCTGTCTAGTCTCCCAGTTCCTGCCGCTGGAAAACATCCCCACAACATGACGCTGCCACAACCATGCATCACTGTAGGGATGGTATTTAGCCTGGTGATGAGCGGTGCTTGGTTTTACATCTGGCATCAACACCATAAAGTTCAATCCTTGTCTCATCAGATGAGAGAATTTAGTTTCTCATGGTCTGAGAGTCCTTAAGGTGCATTTTTGGCAAACTCCAGACAGGTTGACATGTGTCTTTTACTAAGGAGTGGCTTCTATCTGACCACTCTACCATACAGACCTGATTGGGGGATTGCTGCAGAGATGGTTGTCCTTCTGGAAGGTTCTCCTTTACAGGGGAATACTGGAGATCTGATAGAGTGACCATTAAGTTCTTGGTCACCTCCCTGACTAAGACCCTTCTCCCCTGATAGCTCAGTTTAGACAGCTTGCCAGTTCCAAACATCTTCTATTCACAGATGATGGAGACCACTGTGCTCATCTGGACTTTTAAAGCAGCAGAAATCTTTCTATACCCTTCCCCAGATTTTTGCCTCAAGACAATCCTATCTCGGTGGTCTACCTACAATTCCTTTGACTTCATGCTTGGTTTGTGTTCTGATAAGCACCGTCAACGGTGGGACCCTAATGTAGACAGGTGTTTTCCTTTCCAAATCCTATTTGATCAACTGAATTTGCCACAGGTGGACTCCCATTATGCTGTAGAAATAGCTCAAGGATCAGTTGTGGAAACTGGATGTGCTCAATTTTGAACTTTATTGCAAAGGTTGTAAAAACTTACTTGCAAGTGATTTCTTAGTTATGCATTTTTCATAAATTTGCAAAAATCTCCCCAAAAACTTTTCAAGTTGTCGTTACGGTGTATTGTTTGTAGATTTTATGAAAAATTATTTAATACATTTTGGAATAAGGCTGCAACATAACAATATGTAGAAATAGTGAAGCGCTGTGAATACTTTCTGGATGCACAGTATGTTAATTTCCTTATGAGACTTATAATAATAATAATAATAATGCATTTTATTTAGTTTTAAGCGCTTTATTATGACACTCAAAGCGCTTTTACACACAATTAGATCACCAATTAATAACATACACTGAACAATGGACCGACACCTATCAGACACTACACCCAGTCTGAGTGATACCACGGCAGCCAATTTGCGCCAATCTTGCTAACTCAATATATATTACGTCTACATACAGACTTGCTTTGAACGTTAGCTACCACAAGCACAGATGGGTAATATTGATTTTGTTTAAGAAACTTGTTTTTACCTTTATAATCTATTATTATTCTCTTCAAACAGAAAACAAAATAGTTATCCTTTATGATTTGATGTTGCCACTGTACCGCAACAGACATCAGGCATTCAAATTGTAATGAGTCACTTTTCGTGAAGTACTTTCTAGGTGCCACTTGAGCCCTACACAAGTTTGGATAGTTTAATGTTTGTTACTTACTTTGATACTTGCTAGTCCACACCCAGTGATAATTTTGGATGCTCAATTGCTTTATTTGATTTCACTGCCACTTTTGCTAAATTCTAATGCAGGTGATGCAGGGTGCGGCCACCTGTTTCTATGCCTTCATTGGCTTTGACATCATTGCCACAACAGGCGAGGAGGCCAAGAGTCCCAACACTTCCATACCTTATGCCATCACAGCATCTCTTGTGGCCTGCCTGACTGCGTATGTGTCTGTGAGTACGCACCTCCACGAACAAAAGTCGATCTCAACTGCAGCCCTTATTTTAGCCGTGATGGCCCTTTCTAACCCCGCCCCCCCATCAATCATCCCTCTCCCTAGGTGAGTGTAATCCTGACCCTGATGGTTCCCTATGACCTCATCGATGGCTCTGCCCCTCTCATGGAGATGTTTGCTATGCATGGCTTCCTATGGGGCAAATACATAGTGGCTGTGGGCTCCATAGCCGGCTTGACTGTCTCTCTACTGGGCTCTCTGTTCCCCATGCCTAGGGTTATCTATGCCATGGCAAGAGACGGCCTGCTCTTCAGGTAAGGAGAGCGTACGCCCCCACGCTGTCGAGTCCCCGGTGATGCAATGTGAACGTGTGTCCGCAGGTTCCTGGCCCACGTGTCGCCATTCACACACACGCCGGCCTTGGCCTGCGTGGTGTCGGGGAGCCTGGCTGCTCTGCTGTCGCTGTTGGTCAGCCTGAGGGACCTCATAGAGATGATGTCCATTGGAACCCTGCTGGCATACACTCTGGTCAGCGTGTGTGTGCTTCTGCTGCGCTACCAGCCCGACGAGCACGCCGACACCCACGTCGCGGCCGGACGGGACGGGGAGAGCGCAAGGCCAGGCGACGACGGAGCCACAAACAGTGACGATGACCAGATGCTCATTGGGCAGAGCAAGTCGTCGACCCTGTCTGACCCTGACGGCTCGTCGCACCACTCGGGTGGGACTGAGGGGGAATGTGAGGACTCAGGGTTCCACACAGGCCACTCCTCCCTACCCAAACGGCTCCTGGGTGGTCACTATTACACCCTGCGTGCGTGGCTGGGAATCCCCGAGGCCTCGGTACGGCCCACACCTGCCTCCGGTCGCATTGTGACCCGCTGCACACTCCTCCTTTTCCTCTTATCCTTCCTGCTCTGGACCATTGTCATCTTTGGGGTAGAACAAGGAAGTGGGGCTGGTGCTGTTGTAGCTGAGCTCATAGCTACTCTAATGGCCAGCGTCATGGTAAAGCTTCTAGTGACAATTGTGCGACAACCTGAAAGTGGACGTAGATTAGCCTACATGGCCCCCTGTGTGCCATTTGTACCTGCGGCTGCTATATTGGTGAACTCCTACCTTATGCTCAAGTTATCTCCCCTCACTTGGGCACGGTTCGCTATCTGGTGCTCCATTGGTTAGTACAACGCCATCAATAAATTCTTTGCGTAGGTAAAAATATGGTGTTGGAAATTTCTTACATACAACTGACAAGATATACTAAACCACCCTTTAAAATCTTCTCTGTTCATTCCAGGAAGTGTCAACTCCTTTGTTTGTAGTTTACCAGCAGGGTTTGTATCTTCCAGGTGTGTTGATCTACGCTTGCTATGGGATATGGCACAGTTCACTAGAGATCAGCGCTCAAGAGGAACAGGCACATGCCAGTACCTACCAGCGATACGATGACCACCTTGACGATACCTTTGCAGCTGATGAAGAACTTCACACCCAAAACACAGACATAGAAAAGCCCTACCAAGGTTGGTCTGCCCCTGAGGAGAGGGGCTACCACTACCAGCAACAGCCCCCGTATCAGGAGGGAAACCAGGATGGAGACCGGGATGACAACCTCTACCAGGACGGAGACCACTATCAAGGTGGCTACCAATCTGGACCAGTGGATCGGATGTCGGATGGAGCTCACAGGTCTCAAGGACAAGCCAATCACGGCTTCGATCCCGAGGAAGAGGGCTAATCCTTGTTGTTTTGTCTAATACTATCAAGAGAAAATGCAATGATAAAGTAGTACTGTACCTTTAGGTTTTTCTGAGACCATAAATAAAGCTGAGGGGGTTAGAATGAATAAAACGTGTGTTTGTTACAGCTACGCCAGGATATCTCTGGATGTCTACATATCATGGTTTGCTGTAATAATTCATTAGTATTTCCAGCTGTGCTTTGATTTTTTCTATTCCATAAGGAAAGAGTTTGATGATGTTAACTTTGGAGTGTTTGCATACAGTAAAGGGGGTTTTGACCCAAAACTCAAAATCTCAGTTTGTCTATCGACTTTTGACATCAGTTTGTGGTATTTTTAACTGCATTCCTCGCTACGGCTAATTACCATAATCCACCCATCCATTATCAGAACCGCTTATCCTATGCAGGGTCACGGGTGGGCAGGGGGGATAGGCTGGAACCTATCCCAGCTGACTTCGGCGAGAGGCGGGGTACACCCTGGACAGATCGCCAATCCATCCCAGGGCTAATACATAGACATACAACCACCCACACACACACATTCACACCTATGGACAATTTAGAGTCACCAATTAACCTGCATGTTTTTG
>JAVQJS010017210.1:0-10841 GCA_036024795.1 Galaxias rostratus | reverse complement strand
GCTGCAAGACACAAAGATACAATGAATCTCATTTCCCACAATCTGCAAACCGCAAGATCCATGAAAGCATGGGCCGCATGGTGTTAGCTTTTAGGTCAAGACCGTCTATCCCATTTGTTAGTTGTTGCAGTTAAACCTAAAATGACAAACGCTGATTTGTGTGGTCGCCTTTTATTTGAATGATAATAATGTTGTTGATGTTAATGTCTGCCTGGAGCACTCAGGCGTTGTGCCAGGGAAAAAGTCCACTGATGAGGTCCTCTGGATGGTTTACAGCTGAGCTCTGTAAAAGGGCTCAGCTGTTTTCATGGCAACAGGCCAATCACAGGATTAATGTGATGTGTGTAACCTGTCTGAACTGATTTATGATCTGAAGGTTACAGGGCTGCTGTTTATTTCCCCGTGTTTCTGTGTGTCTATGTGTGTTTATGTGTGTGTGTCTGTCTGTGTGTGTGTGTGTGTGTGTGTGTGTCAAGGCAAATGTATAGAAATGTAAGCTCTCCCACATGGATGTGTTTGTGTGTGTGGAGGGGGGATTCCTGGCCAGATGGGAGCGATGTTGCCCCATACTGTGACAAGGAAGTGACATTGCAGGGCGTGGCACTTTTCTACCTGTCTACAGTGTGTGTGTGTTTGTTTGTGTGTGTGTGTGTGTGCTAGATACTATTAACTTGGATGGACCACTCTGTAGTTAAGTGACACTTCTTATTATGATATATAGACCCTCTACACACCCTGCATGCTCAACCTTCCTCAGATTACAAACCCGATGTATGTGGGGACGAAGGAAACCATTTTTACAAGACCAAGGTGTCTATTGAAACAAAATGAGATCATTTGGTAAAGAGGTTGGCTTTGTGACCAGGCAGCTTGCATGCAGAAACCTGTCTCTAAAGAGCTCAGTGTAAAAAAAAAAAAAATAGTATACCCCCCACTGTTCTCTGCATGCACACTAAATAATTCATTAGGTGGGACTTGCTGAAGCAGAAAATGTCCAAAGAGGGGGATGAAGGCAAAATGAGAAGGTACAAACAGAAAAGGGTTGAGAGAGGTAGGATGAGACTGGAAGATTGAAGGGTGCCCGGGTGGAAAGGAGCTGATGCTGAATGAAGAGAGGTGAGATGGAGGTGGAAGTGATAGGAGCTGAAAACCAATAGAAAAAAGGTGAGGAGAAAAGCAGCAAGACAGAAGGGGAGGGGTGGGGTGGTTAGGTGGCATGATAAGGGTTGAGATGGTGTAGGAAGAGAAGGAACATGTGATCTCTATAAATGTGTGAGGAAAACCTCACCACCAATGCACAGAGCCCACCTTTAGGAGTCCTTCAGTCTAACCCCATCACTTCAGCTCTCTCCATTAGCCACCTCTCTCCTGTTTGGTTTCTCCAAACCCGACCACACCATTTCCAACCAGTCAGTTACCCCGCCCCATCAGCTCTGCATGTCAGTGTCACAGGCCACAAGTAGGCGGGACCTCTATCGCTCAATCTGGCAACCGTCGCCACATCCAATTATCCCTGAGCTATCATTAGAGGGTAGAAAGGTATTTTGGGTCGCCATGACGGGTTGATACATGAGCGCTCATGTAGTATGCATGAGCTATGTCTGAGCCTATGAGGGGGTCGTTAAACTTCACAGATGTTTTTCTGCCAAGTCATCTCTTTGACTGACCCTGTGCCCCTCCTGATAATGTTGTCAATAACATATTTTTTTTCTTCAGGCTACAAACAGTGGTCCTAAGCTGTGGGGGCTGCCTGTCTCCTGCTTTATCTTGCTTCCGCAGCTTCTGCACCATACTGACCCGACGTTTCTTTGATTCTCTGGCACCTGGTGATACTGAATGCTCCTATCCTGAGTGCCTGCTGATTTTCCGGGCGGTATGTGAATGCGTGTGTTTGCGTGTGTGTGTACGTGCCTGTGTGTGTGTGTGTGTGTGTGTGTGCGTGCATGTGTGTGTGTTTGTGTGTGTGTACATTTGTCTTTTTGTGGATGCATGTGTTTGTGTACTTGTGAGTGGATCTATTGGCGTGTGTGTGAGTGTGTGTTTTGGAGTTGTTAGCCCATTCAAGCGTAATAATGGGTGTGAAGGCAGCGCTGTGGGAGTGGGGGTCCAGAGGAGAAAATGGGGGAGTCTGCATTATTCAAGAGTGCCAGGAGTAAGACTCGGCTGAGCACGTAGCAGAAGCAGACGATGGTGGCTTGCGTACAATGCAAAAAGGCCGGGAAGACTCCAAGTACAAAGGGGTTCTATTTTAAAGACGACGAGGGTGATTGACAGGCAGCTTGATTCAAATCAGCTGCTTCCCTATGTTATTGAAACTGAAGCACATAGCCTCAGAGCTTTGTCCCATTGAAAAGAGGGCTCTTCAATTCACACAGCTTTTTTGTTTGAAGGAACAAAAATTCTATTTTTTGCTGATTATTGTTAGCATTATTTTTGTATTGCATACTTCTATTACGTCGTTAAACCCATCGCACTGGTTTGAGGTATCCTCCCATGTATTTTCAGTCAGGACAGAGCTAAGCAGGCACTTAGTCACGCCATGGGTCCCTTAGAACACCATGTTGCGCTCTGCAGTTTATCAATGTGCATGAATAATGCAGGCCCATCTAGATCTAATAAAGCCACCACTCTCTATAACACACACAGCATGGCATAGCCAGACAAGTTATGACCAACAACATTACTGTAGTTCAACTGGGATTCTGCACTGTTGCAAATAGTTTACTTGCTAATTGGTGCCATTCTTGAAAAAAAACATTTGTTGAAAATATTAGTTATGTGATACTGTCTTAGACTTTTATAAGACAAGTTGACAGAATCTCTCACCATAACCATGACAATTTGAATTAAGCTGAGTGAGTAACTCAAATCATGCTTTGTTCAGTATGAATTATATCAACCCCCACCAATAATATCTATCTTATCTACAAGCCTATCTTTATTCTGACCTACTTCCCTTCTATCGTGATTAATCATCTCATTCCAATAAAATGGAGGAATCAACATGTTTAACAAACGCATAGTCCTTTTTGGACGACTACGCTAGAAAGGTCAGCTTTGTTCACTTTAATATAGCTTTAGAGATGACAATCCCAAATGTTATTAAAGGGCTTTTGTTCCATCACACTGAGTGCCCTGCTAAACGGCCGTTCTTCTAAATTAGTTTCCTCCACGCACCATCAACCATGTCTAGATATAATGGCTTATCACACACACAAACACACAGAAAGAGAGGGAGAGAGAGTTGGCATCACACACACATACACACACACACACAGGTTCTGATTGACAGCTGCTGTGACAATGAAGAAGGGCGATGAAGGAAGCGCTTGAATACCTTAGAAAATGGCACTGCTGTTCAAGCCTGTCTCTATGGATGAACCACAATCAATGTTAAAATGTAGCAAAACAGAATATCTTTTACATGACTCAAAAACTTGCTTATTGTGTGTGTGCCATAGCAAGGAATCCGCCAATCAAGTGCTTTTCAGCCATTCAATAAAAACCTGAAGGTCTAGCGTGTAAACGGGTGCACTAAACCATCTATATCACTACTCACTCTGCCTAGCTGAACTTGTACCCACTTCCCTACAGGAGAATCAATTTCTTTTGTCCCACACGTTGGCTGGCTCTGTGCCACTTTGGCTTGGATATCGCTATACAAACTTGTACATGCGGGATAGCGTGTGCGTGTGTGTGTGTCCCATTTTAGACACCCACGATATCTATCTGGCTGCCGAGGGATCGGAATATATTAACTCTTCTGGGGAGCTGTCCCAGAAGCCCTGCCCATAGAGAGGAGGAGTCATCAGGAACACCTTTTTTGTCCGGCCTCACCCATCAATTTGTTTCAGTGGATGTATTGATTTTTGTTTCGCTGCCCGAGGAGGTGCTGCATGGGCAAAAAAAAAGGAACTCATCCTTCTCCCACCCACAAACACAAACCGACCCCCATGCTGGTTGCTGTGCAGTCTATGAAATAGTACAGGCTTTGTTCAAGGAGATATGACCTTGTGTGTGCTGGGGGAGAGCGAGCGAGTGATGTCCATTGTGCCAGGTTTCAGAGGTGTCTCTGAAAGGTCGTGGGGACAGATTAAAGTGGAGGAGGGGTATGTCCCAGGGGACAAGCAGTCTTCCTCAGATGTGAGAGGACCAGAAGACACCTTCACACACCCACAAAAACACACAAACACACACACACACACACAAACACACCCAGGCAGCAACCACGGAAATGAAAGATTACCACAGAATGAACGAGAAAAAAAAGCAGTCATTTAAGTGTTGGCTTCACGAGAATTCGAAAGCCCTGTGCATTGGAGAGGGTGTTCATTGGAAAATCACGCCTCTGAAACGACTTTGGAACAGTAATGCATTTGCTCGGCTGCTGTTTTCTCATGAATACTTTTTACCACACAACCAGTATGACAGGATTCGGAAAGGATTAAGTCATATTGGATGCTAAATCGTTTTCTGGATCATAATTTATATCTTAATCTACTAAAAGGGAGCTCCAATAAAGTCTAATTGTTGACTGCAGAACATGTTCAATCAATAGAGAGAACAAAGTTCTGCAGGATATAACACATTTCCACACAGTAACGCAAATCCAGCAGATAGACTAATTGCCGTGCTTGCATAAATCACTAACTGACGTTAATAGTGAATTACACTCCATGTATATTTATGGATCCTGGCAATTTAGCTGAGATCTTGGCCCAGTGCTAAATCAGATAAATTACCATGTCATTTGCATCTCCCTGAGCAATGATGGATGTTTTAGCTGTCGGCTCGTGGTGCAGTGGGCAGTCCAATGAGGGCAGAGAGACAGATACAGCCTTTGCCAGGACGTATTTCACTTAGTACACGGAACGTTGACAGGGTGACTGCTACTTCGAGACTTTTCATCTGGACAATCCATTCGAATGAAATTCCATCTGTAGGGAATTCAAATCAGATGCATTCTCTTATCTTCACTTCCTCATGTCAGATGTATTACACAGGGAAGGAGAAGGGGGACTAACAGCAAGCCAAGCCATTCAGATAGACGACCGGGAACAGGTCCCAGACAGACACGCACATGGTGATAAATCACGTCTATTCCACCTCCTAACCTCACAGGGCTCAAACGTTGTTTTAATTATTGTCTGCTCCCGCTTTATTGACCCACTCACTAATTATGGTGTCTAACCATTGCAGATCACTGTGGACACATACCCACGCACACACACACACCCCCACACACACATCACCCACTCATCCCATGCACTGTGGTTGGTTAATATTTCAACAGTCACTCGTCAACCGCGGCTGAAAACACCCTTCAGTGAAGAATAGTCCCCTTAGGCCTATTGCCAGCCAGGCGTATATTTGACTTATTTAATTATGGCTATTTTCAGATAATGGATTGCCCGGGTCGTGTAACCAATCAATAGCTTATGTGTGTGTTTATGTGTGTACAGTTAGCCCTCCGTAGCAGTCTCCTGGCAGGCAGACGCCGACAGGGGATTCTCCAATGTCAGCACTCTGGAGTGGAGGCGGGCGCGGTGGAGATGGAGGGAGAGAGAGTGAGAAGGAGAGGGAGGAAGAGGGAGGGAGGGTGCCTGGATGTGAGGATGGGCTGAACAGGCCCATGCTGCAATGGGGTGTGTCTCTGCAGTAGAACGGACCACAAAGGGAGACGTTTTTGTAGTGCACGTGTTGGCCAGGGGGTGTGAATAAAATAAGGGTAGAGCGAGGTGGGTTGTGTGCATGTGTGCAAAAACTTAGTCTATCAAGGATTATAAGAGTCTGTGCCTTGTGGTGACACTGCATATGGATGTCATACCCAGGAAGGCAGCAATTGAACAACGGTCAGTTCCCAGGTCCAACTGAGTTTGGGTCTTCTTTACAACACTTTGTGATTATTAGAAATGGTCCTAATGGTTCTATCCCTTTGTATTGTTCAACACCTTATGATGAAACAAGGACCACTGATGGTACTTGAACAATGAACACCAGATAATTGTGCTGTTAACGTCTGCCCCACTGATTCTGGCCCAAACTCCCCATCCTAGTAAATCCTAACACCGTCAAGCCCCCGCTCCACGCCCCTGCCTCCCCCTTTCCCCCGCTTCCTATGGCACTTTCCAACCAGTGAAACGTGGAGAATGCACAGCGCCCGAGACAGTGATGACTTGGAGACAGTCTACTGTAGAGAAGTACCAATAAAACACACAGGGCTATTACTGCTAGGGTGATGGATGGCTGGCTGGCTGGCTGGCTGGCTGCCTGGCTGCCGCTGTGCTTTGTGATTAAACGCTCGGGCTGTGTCATGCGAAATACACACTCATACACTCCCACATACACACCCATACACACCCATGCATGCAGAGAGAGACACCAACAAAAACACAACGACACTTCGTTACTAGATGTTCCAGTACCATCCAACCATGGCCTGGAGCCGAGGCTGCTGTTGCTGCTAAGATTATTCATGGAGTTACTCCTGTAACCCCTAAGTCATAGGGCAGCAGGGCGCAGACTGTCAGGCTCTACGAGGAAGGGGACACAGACGCACATGAACGTGTTGATAGGCAGCACTCAGCAGCATTAGGGGTCGGACCACTGCGCAGCCGAGACCCCTTATCAAGGATAATCACGCATGTGGATTGCCTTTAAAAGCATTAACCTGCGCATGACACCTGCATTAAGCAAATAACCTGCACATTTGGGGCAATATTGGTTCCGCATAAATTGCACTAGGGCTGGTAATGTGTGTCGTTCTCCGATGGCCAGGTCAAAGTGCGTCACAATATTAAAGCGGTTGACATTGATTTGAAACTAAAGGTTCTGTATTCAAAAGCACACACCAAATTGATTTGCCATACCAAATCAATGCTTGCTATCTCAGGCTTCATACAAAGTGTAGGAGGGTAAACAAAGGGTTAATTAGGTTTTCACCTGCTTCTGTTGCCTTGGATACCAATACCAGCAGAGGGCATTGGGAAGTACCCACTCATTGGTTTGGCCTTTTAAACAGATAGATAGACACCAACAAAGACAGACAGCTAGACAGCCAGACAACCAGATTGACAGGCAGGCAGGCAGGCAGGCAGGCAGGCAGGCAGGCAGGTAGGCAGGCAGGCAGGCAGGCAGGCAGGCAGGCAGGCAGGCAGGCAGGCAGTCAGGCAGGCAGGCAGGCAGGCAGGCAGGCAGGCTGGCTGGCAGACTTTTTCTGTAACCTTTTTATGTTTAATTATGCCATCATAAACGCCACTATTCTTCTTTTGTATTGGCTCCAACAAAATGTCCATAATCACCCTAACAAACACTTCCTAGCAGTATGTCCACACCAAACAGATTATTCCAAACTGAGTTGATTGCTTATGTTCTAGTATCCTTGAGCTACAAATAGCTAAGATTGTCACAGAAGCGGCCAGGCCTCCCTTAAAAAGACATGACAAGGCTGTGTCGCCAGTCATTGAGCTAGAGGGGTGAACGCTGACTCATATTCACTCTTGGTGTCGGCACGCTGATAGTCATTAGTGTTGTACCAATACCCTTAATTAAAGGTATAAGCACTACTTGATTTATTAATTTGACAAAATAAATGGTTGCATCCAACAGAATGATGCAAGCTAATGACACAGGCCTAATTGGTGTATACAACTGCAGAACCCCCTGTGTCTTCATTGACGTGTCAAGGCTGAGTGACTATACTGCATGCTTGTTTCAAAGAAAAACACAATAAAAAGCTGCTATTTCATAGAGATATGTCAAATGCAAAATGTACTCCTTGAACAACATAACATTGAATCGGAGGAATGTTTTTGCACAAATAACTAGAGCTAGTTCCAGAACTGATGTTGGAGAAACATTAGACCTGGATCCCCCATCACACCATTCCACTTGGAATCAAAGGGGTGAGTGCTCAGATTTTATGCATCCTGCCGCAGGTGTAGGTGGGAGTTGTCACTTGCCATTTAATGAGAAGCCCCGAAGAATTGACAAACTTTGTAAAAGTTCTTAGGCAGATATTTATGACTTTTGCAGCTGTCTTCCACATCAAAGGGGTCTAACTTTTCCTCATGGTTTAACTACACAATGCACCAGCTACATTGTCCCCAAGCAACAGAGGAGCATTGCTGGAGAATCACGTTCGTTTGTTAAATGCTCCTGAGAAATTCATCTGGAAAAATAGGTCAAACCAGGGAAACAAAAATAGAATATGTTTAAAAACTTTGTATTTGTATTTGCCAAGACAGTCTGGTGTTTTGGCCTAAAGGCTTGGTTTTAGTTACAACAGTAGTTTGATCTGGCATTGACATATCGGAAATATCACAGTCAATCAATATAGAAGACTTTACATTTCCACACTAACCAAGTAATTTAGACTTATCTCCAGAAACGGGGAATTATTTTTTTCTTCAAACAAATTGCTTGGTTCCCTTTATTTTTTTGCCGCTTAAAGGTTCCAATGTGGACAAAGGCACAGAGAGGAAGCCATTTTAGATACCAATTCAGATGGGACTAATTATGTGAAAGGGAATGGGGAGCTTCATGAGCAAACAACCTGGTCCCTATGGGACTTGACCTCACAGCGACAAAGACTTAGGGAGAGATAGATTTAAAAGTAACCGCCCAGTGCTACTCTTGTCGTGGGTTAAGAAGTTCCCAAAGACATTTATTCTGGATGGCTAGAAGAATCTTCTTCATAATAGATCCACAGGATTCATTAGGACTGGTTTCTCTCAACTAACAACTTCATAGGGTGACTCAGCACTTCAAGGGAGAAACAGCAAAATAGCAATACAATGAGCTCTATAGGTCAGGGGAGAGAACCCGTTCAAAATGGCACAGGAGATCCTAACCCAGAGAGACAAGAGTGGATGGCAGTGACTCTAGGGGTTGGGTTGACTTCTGCGGGCGCAGACCACAAAGACAGAAATGATTGATTTGCAGAAGGATCAAACTGAATAGTTTATGATGGATCTCAAAGTGTTTTTCAAAGGATGTCTCAGATCATTTTACATGGCTCGGCTCAAAGGGATCGGTTGTAAAACTTTATGTTTTGATGTTCGGAGAGCATGCTAATGACATGGCATTTATTTTTTTATTTTTTGCAAAGGTTTCAGCTTGATGCCTTCCAGATATTATTTGAAATACTCAAACTGCAATATCCTCAGTGGGGGGTATGGCTTAGGCGGCTGTGCCACCACCTGATACAGAAATAATATATGCCTGTGTTTCTCGTCGTAGCTCGTGCATATTAAATAGTAATAGATTAATTAGCTCCTGGTTTAATTACCTCATTTCATTTGGACTTTGACATGTCGGACAGTTGCTTTGTGTGTCATATGGAGGTGCAGTCGTTGAACAGCTGGAGGAGGGTGGCAAAGTTGAGGGGGGTGGCTAGTTCTACTCTTGTTAATCTCCTGTCTGCCAAAAATATGTGTGTGTGGGGGAGAGTGATGTCTATGTGTGGGTGTGTTGGTGTGTATGTGGTGGGGGATTTGGGGAGACACTGCACCAAGCTCACGCTGGATTCACCTTGTAGGGCACATTTTAATGCTCAAGGTTAGTCAAAGCAAGGTCGTGATTGTCAGTGGTGTGATGAAAGAAAAAATAAGTCATCTACTTTTTGGACTTTCATTTTAACCTGCAATGAAACAAGGGGAAAATAAACACACAGCCAAAGTCCTAAAACCCAGACGACTCGCCAGTGAGTTCAATGTTTTATTATAGCCAATTTGATTCCTCTGGTGCAATACCTCGCACAGGCTGACATTGGACACACATAAGGTGCTCTTTCCCAGAAAGCACCTCAGGTTGATGTGCTGCAGGAGTAACGATTATACGCCTCCAGGCGTGGACTTAATGACAAGATAAATCTGTTAGCTATCAATGTGTCAGCCAGCCAAAAGTGTGATAGCAAACCCCAGGGCTGGTGGCATTTCTTAACTCTGTGTGTGTATGTGTATGTGTGTCTTCATCAATACACATAGGTGACACCGCTTTGTGCATAGAATGAGCATGGGACGTTGTAAATACAATGTCCTTATTGGCCTCTGTGAAAATGCTAGAATGATAAGCACAAGGCTTACTGATGTAACAGAGGATTATGTGGAAGGTGAGGAGAGGTTTGACGGTGTGTGCTTACATGACGGCGTGCGATGCAGAAAGCTGGCCACACCCTTTGCAGCTTGTACTGTGACTGTGCCTGCGTAGTCCGTGACTGTGCCCGTGTGTGGCTTTGTGTGCGCTCACTTGTGCAGAGGCACATTTCACACCCATTGCATGCATGTTTCTGCTGCAGTAGGGGGGTGGGGGGGTTGTGAGGGAAGAGGGGAGCGAGGAGGGGAGGGAGCAAGAAGGAGAGCATACAGAGAGGACCATCGAAGGATGACCGTCCTTTGTGTCTGCTGACTCACGCTCCCCCCTTTCCTTATTTTAATCCCTTCTTTCTCGACACTTTCCACTTCACTCATTATCCTCTATACACACCCCGTCTGCAAAGTGATACTTGCAAACTGAGAAAGCTTCTGCAGATTATAAGTTAGTTAAAGGGAACCCAGGAAATGTCTCACGGGAGTCATTTATGACAAAGCAGATGAAAATCAACAGTCAAAACAATGATACGTCAATTATGTTTGAAGACATTTGATGAGCATGAAAGGGAACAGGGAACAATGATTTATAAAGAATGGGGCATTTCCTCTGGACTTACTCCCATAATATATTGGGGTTTAAACCAGAAACCACCTACGGGATCCCCTTTAGTTCTCTCTCTCTCTCTCTCTCTCTCTCTCTCTCTCTCTCTCTATCTCTCTCTCTCTCTCTGAGAATTAGTGTGGACCTGC
>JAVQJS010017186.1:0-22180 GCA_036024795.1 Galaxias rostratus | reverse complement strand
CAACAGAGAAACTGTGTATGTGTGTGTGTTTGTGTGTCCGAATGTGCCCGCATTTGTACACTGGTGTATCCATTTGTCTCTGTGTACTTTGCCGTTTTATACAACAGCCCCTGGCCCACAGACAGCTCAACCAACGTGCAATGCAGCAGTGGTGACCTGTGAATATTGGAACTTCCCCTCCCGGTTTCCCTTGGTCCAGCATGGCTGGCCATGGCATTTTCCTCCCATCCTGTCGCTGCTTCATTACAAACTCTGCATGTCATCAGCCGTAAAGAAGCAGGCGAGAGGCCATCAATCTCAGCCGAGCAAAAGAGAAGTCAGAGTGCTGGGTGGTGCTGGGTTAGTGGCTGGGGAGGGGGGCGAGGGAAAGGGGGAAACGACGGCTTGGCAAGGCTAATACACAATTTTCAAGGACATTCCCAAACAATTAACTCTGTGGTTTTGGCTATCTTCCCCATTAGTCTTCAACGTTTCGAAACCAGCCATTGATTTTGGATGTCAGCCACTCTCATTTTATGGAAAGGGCACTAAAACGGCGAGGAAATAAAAACAAATTGAAATTATCGTGCCGTTACTTGTGATTTCAAATTACATATGTGACTGAGCATGGCACCCTGAGCAAAATTACTGTAGCATTAGCATCCATTTTGCTTTCCCTGCGTTGAAAGATGGGAAAATCTCAAATTAAACGAGATTTTCACACATTTGATCCGACTGCAAGAAAGTAGCTCCTGTATATGCTCTCTTCATTACATGCTTTCTACATCTTTTAGATGTATAATACACGCTTTTCTGAAGCACCATTGTGCTATCAATGACTTGTAATGAATGGAAAATGTATTTGTTCCTTGTCCTACCAGATCGCAGCCACCTCCCTGTCCTCATTTTGTTTTAAATGGTGCAGATGGGAGCCTTTTCCTAGTGATGCACCAGTGGCAGAAAAGCACAGGGTCTCTTTGCCCCACATTAAACCCACCTGCTAATGAACGCAGTCTCCCTGCCTGGAGGCCTCTGAAGTGACTTCTTCGACAGCCAAGGCCTCCTTTGCAGTCGCCCCGTCCCATAAGGTTCAGGGAGTCCCACAGTAGTCTCTGAAGCCCCTGTTGCCAACTGGCCTGATTCTGTCTCTCTGTCTTTTCTAATGCTTGCTCGACCTCTTTTACTGTTAGAATATGTATTGCGCTCATGGCATGTACAGCGATCTAAACGGCACTGACACACCTGTACGTGCAGAATATGCATGCTACATACACACACGCGCACACACACACACACACACACACACGTTATGTATGGTTGAGAGTCAGACACACACACACACACACACACACACACACAAAGGGAGATACATACAGAGAGATGTGCAGCCACATCAATCCATCTCTTTATGGAAAAAAGGCTTTTTGGGAATAATGCACCAGCCGCAGGAAAGGCAAAATAATAGCTAGAGTGAGGCTCAATAGATCAGAGGCAGCTGTCAGTGGGTACACCAGATGGTTAGGGTGCAGAAGGAGAATGAGATATGCCTCTGTTCGTTGTCATGAGTTGAGATGTCAATCTAGAGTGGTGAGGCTTAGACAGGACTGTCACAATAATGAAACCCCTCTAATAGACCCGACAAAGCATGTGCCACAAACCATTGTTAGTGAGCAGGCGTCATTTATTTCACTGACTATGTAAAATCTTTCAGCTAAGTATCCTTACATATTTTTTTGCGGTTAAGCTGCAGCAAGACATGGTAAGAAAGCTAATGGTAAAATAACAGACAGTATTACAAGGAACACAGTAGTACAAGGAACTGTTCTATTTCTGATGACTGGTATGCACCTACAACTGGTATCATTTAACTATAGACTATCTTGATTAGATCGCATAAATATGAAATTGTTGGTTGAATCAATTTGTTTTGGTATTTCATAAATCCATACATTTACATGCTTTAGGTGTGCAACTAAAATCTTCATGGTTGTGAAATACGAGCTTAGTGCAATGGACATAGGATGTAAATCCAACTCGCCTATCATACCAAACACATACCCACATCGTTTTGCCTACACTTTGAAAACAAGTGATTCCCCTGGACAAAGACTTTAATTACTTTGGCATTACAGACACTTGTTAGAGGGTGGACAGAAGATGGCTTTAGCTTGATCCTGAACGAGTGTGTTCGTGATCAATACCAACTTATTCTAAGACAACGTAAAAACAAAATTCTAATTAAAGCGTTTGTGATCCCCTCTAAGACCTTGTTGAGAGGCTGTTATTGCACATTGTCTCTTTTGAAATCTCCCTGCCCCCCTGAAGACTCTGTGATCGCATCACGGTGCCTATAGGCTTTAGGTTGAGTGAATCCCCTCACAAACCAGACGGCGCTCTTTCAGCAGACACCGGTATTTGGCAATTGATAGAAACAGCTCCAATATTGGCCAAATAACATTATTTTGTCAAAAATAAATGCTTATGTGAGAATACAATATCCCTTGGGATCAATAGAGTCGATTGGTGTGTACATTGTTGTGTAGATGTAAAAAAAAAAAAAAAACATCTGAAGAGGCTTGGTATACCATAGAGCTTTTCGCTAAAGTAAAACCCTATGGCGTTCGACTGTGTGCAATGAAAATAAGTATGCACTTCTAACTTAGTCAATGGCGATTTTTGCTTTCCTCTGCCGTGGGCAGATCACACGATGGATTTTAATTATGGAATGAGTCAGCTTGCTTGTGGTTGCATATGTGGGCTTAAAGTCCTGCCTGGGATGAATGGGAAAGTAGCTAAGCTGATGAGTCACTCAGACAAACAGACTGTACAGGAGACGTTTGGTCAGGAATGCTCCAGACTGATTGACAAACGAGATGAAGAGGGATGAAAGAAAAGGTTATGGTCAAAAAAGGATTTGTTTTGGCCCCCTAAATTATGTATGTATTTTTTAAAACTCAATAGCAGCTGATGAGCTGATGGTTGTGGTTCCTCAGGCTCTACTCGAAAGGTTTTGTGATGTGGTCCTCCCAACTGGCAGCTCCTCTGTCTGCTCTTCTGCCAAGATTAGAATTCTTGGTGTGGTCTTGGATTCCACCCTCACTGTGGAACCTCATGTAAATGCTGTCACCAAGTCTGCCTTATTCCACTTGACAAACATCTAGAGACTCAGACCATTAATAACTGATGCAGTTGCTAAAACTTTGATTCACACCTTCGTCACCTCACGCCTTGATTATTGCAACGATGTCCTATACGAGGCATCAAATAAATTTAAATTAGTCATGTACAAGAGCTGAAATCTTAATATAATCCAAGAAACAAAAAAACAAAAATAAAATGACATGAATTTGTCCTGAAAAAAAACATACTATTCACTGTAACCATGCATGTTGGGGATTTACCAAAACCATGCATATCTCTTGAATTCTAAAGATTCATACTTCTGCCTTAACTCAACAAATAGAGTAAGTAACATAAGTTGTGTATTCTGCTGGTAAGATATTTGTAAACGTAGATTTGAACATCTGATGAGAACTAATACTTGACAAATTTGGATTTAGTCCATTCTATAATTGAACACCAATCATTATGCTGTGGTATTTTATGGTTTTCTATTTGGCTTTTTACTAAATGTGTTAGCTTGTCTTGTTTTGTACTTCCTTATTGTAATTTGGAAGTGTTTTCTAACTTTGATAGACATTTCATCATGAAAGATCTTGCGCATTTACAATGCTATATCCGGTTTAATGATGCTATACATTTTTTAGATTACGTTTTTTAAACAGTGTATCACGTATGGTCATAATGACCTACACTACAGATTGTTTGTTTACGTTTTTAGTGGGATACAATTATTTTCTGTACATTTGTTATGTAGGTATTTCCCATTTTTCAGAGTAATGATTTAGATAAGTGAGAAATAAGCTATTATAAAGAGGTCTGAGATTTTTGTTTTTCTGCCTAATTTGTTCCTAGTTTCTTGTCCTGTGTTACTCATATGTTGCTTTCAGTTAAGGAATTCCTGCACAAGTAGCCCTAAAAATGTAACTTACACTTACTTTTTCAGTATCAACATTTTAAATGTGTATTGAAAAACCATAATTACTCACATACCTTGTATTAAATAGAATAAAATGAGTCTGGGTCACATTAAGTGATAATTTGTTAGCTGCAAACGAGTTGCAGAGTTTACCAAGTTCAATATTAAAATGTTTTACGAGTTCATGAAAATTATGACGGGAGCAGAGAATGGTGGTATCCTCTGCAAATAAAATGTATTTCAACAAGACAGAGATATTGGTGATACCATTAATATTAATCAAGAGGAGTACTGATCCTAAAATGTATCCTTGAGGGACCCCAATGTTTTTTAAAAACCTTTTGGATTCCACATCACCAATACCCAAATATTTTCAATTTCTCAAATAACTTTTAACCCACAATTTTCCTCGACACCTATTGCCATTATGTTTTTATCAAAATGTCATGATTCTGTATCAAATGCATTTTTTAAGGACAAAAAATATTCCAGCAGTTATCAATCCTTTATCAATATTATTAGTGATATCTTCACATAATGATATCACTGCAGTGGAGGTGGATCGGTTTTTCTGAAATCCATAATGGCTGGGACATTATATATCATATTTGCTAAAGAAGGAATCAAGATCGGTATTACTTAACTTTCGAAGTATTTTAGAAAATTCAGACTGAAGAGATATAGCCCTATTGTTATTAGACTTGATTTATCACCTGATTTAAAAAAAAATGTATAACTTCAGCAATCTTAATTTAATCTGGAAAAATGCCTAAATGAAGATATTTATTGCACCTTAAGTAAAAGAGCTGCGATGTTCGGCACAATTTGTTTTACAGTACTCATACTAAATCCCGAATGATCTTATGACATTTTACTGTGTTGGCTAAAGACAACATCAAGCAGTTGTTTCTCTATAACTGGAATCAGGAACATTTCAGTGAATAATTTATTAAGACTACTTGCAACATCAGTTGAAGTTTTCCCTTCAGTCAGAAATGTATTATGTTAATTTGCACAGTTATATGTTTTTTCAATTAGACAGTTACCTTCTATTAAATGTTTCTTCACTTTGGGCATTTTCTAATATATCAGAACAATACATTTTTCACAGTTTTTAAGTATTGTGGTTAGTTTAACTTTAAGTGTATTTTTCTTACCATGGGAATTTTTCAATCCAAACGTGAACCAAGGTGTTGAGCAATTTTTGACACATTTTTTTTGGGAAACCATTCGCCTCTCTGGAGTTTACGGTTCTTATGACCGGGTGGATAGTTCGGTCGAAAAGTGTCAACAATATTTGCGTCAGTTTGCTAGTTCTCCGTGATTTCGATGATGTCCAAAGATCCATTTATTGGTTGAAAGTGTAGATAGATTTGTCCACCACTTTCATGTAGTTTTGTACATTAAATGGATTAGAGAAAAACCATTAATAGCTTTGAGTGTAATATCAAATTACCGTAATAGCAACAGTTTCGTGTCAGGTTTCTAAAGAGGAAGTAGCTTGAATTTTGTTCGCCTTCAGGGGGGTTCCTTGCCGTTATTTGCGATGTCCGCATTACATTTGGTCAAATGCTTATTGACGTAGGTTCCTTCCTTTAAATTCTCAGCATTGATCAACGCATAAACTTTTTATCCCTGCCCACAAATTGTTCTGTTACCTTCTGTTATCCATTTTCTGTCGGCTTTCCTATTGTATAGGTAGGCTGTAATCCCCTCCGTCTTCAGATACACTCCATGATTGACCAGGGCCTCGAGAACCTGGGTCTCTATCGTCCCATTTCCATCGCTGTCCAAAACCATAGAGGAATCTACTTTCACTACCTAAGAATAGGTTTTCACAATGTTTAATCCTGTCTCCATAATGTCGTAGTTTCTGGAGTTCTATTCCAAATCCTTGATTTTTTCTCCTATTTTCTCCAGCGTCAATATCTTATTGTCCTTTTCCTTTGCAATCCTTCCCATATTTCCGACAGTTTTCAGCAGGTTTTTAATGGCCATGATTCCTTTGAATCCTATTCATATCACTATTATCTTTAGTTATGCTTAATGATGCCTCCTTGATTTCGTGGATTTTAGAGTTCAGTGCACACGACACTATAATTCTCGTATTATAAAAAAAATCCCATGTAACACTTGGTCTGAGTGATACCACAGCAGCTATCAAACACAAAACGGACATCTTTGACTATTTATTTTATGTATTTACAGCGCATCCGGAAAGAATTCACACCCCTTCTCTTGTTCTACATTTGATATATACAAAAGTGTTCTCCACATTCTACATACAATACTGCATGATGAAAAGGTGAAGAACGTTTCTTTGATTTTTGGAGCAAATCAATTAAAAATACTAAAATAAAATATCACGTGTACCTAGGAATTCACACCCTTTGCTGTGACACTCAAAATTGAGCTCAGGTGCATTTTGTTTCTATGAGTCCAGATGCAGTAAATTCAATTGATTGGACCTGATTTGGAAATACACACCTGTTTATATAAGATCCCACAGTTGACAGTGCATGTCATAGCATAAACCAGGACACAAAAGGGAAGGGTACAAAAAGAGTGCAGCATTGAAGTTCTCAACCAGCACAGTGGTCTCCATCATTTGCGTGGGGATGAATTTTAGAACCACCAGGACTCTCTTCCTAGAGCTGGCCACCCAGCCAAACTTAGCAATCGGGTGAGAAGGGCCTTGGTCAGGGAGGTGACCAAGAACCTGATGGTCACTCTGACAAAACTCCAGTGTTCCTCTGTGGAGATGGGGAAACCTTCCAGAAGGAGTGCTATCTCTGCAGCACTCACACCAGTCACGCGGATATGGTAGAGTGACCGCAAGGAAGTCAATCCTCAGTGAAAGATACATGACAGCCCGCATGGTGTTTGCAAAAAGGCACGTGAAGGACTCTCAGATCATGAGAAACAAAATTATCTGGTCTAATTAAACCAAGAATCAACTCTTTGGCCCGAACGTCCTGTCATGTCTAGACCAAACCAGGCACTGTTGATCACCTGGCCGATATGGTCCCTACAGTGAAGCGTGGTGGTGGCAGCATCATGCTGTGAAGAAGTCAGGATCAAGTGAAAGTTGAATGCAGCAATGTACAGAGAGATCCTTGATGAAAACATACTCCGGTGCCCTAGTCCTTAGACCGAGATGAAGTTTCCCTTCCAACAGTACAAAGATCCTAAGCACACAACCAAGATAACAATGACGCCGTAATAAAATAAAATGTGGAAAATGTGAAGGGTTATGAATATATTACTCTGTGTATATATATTTTTATATATTGATGTTTCTTTCCTCAATAGCGCTTGTCTATCTTATGTTAAATGTTATTTTGCGCCTTTTTTGTAAAAACATTGTTTAATTTTCAATGTTGTGAAAGGGGCCTATATATTAAATGTATTTGTAGTATTGTTAAAAAAATTCTCTTCAATCATTTTATTTTTCTCACTAACACTCATTATATACAGTTATACAAACTCAAGATGGAAGGAAAAATTTTTTGTCACTCTGGGAAATCCTACTGAGTAGCATTTTTTTTTTAAATCCTTGACATTTTTTTCAGTCCTCAATGTTCCAAACCAATCAACTTCACGAGGGTTGCTCTGGGGTTTTTGCAATGTCACATGCTTTGAGCCAACCTTTGACCTTGTAGGTCATGATGTCCCCAATCCCATGACCCCATACAGTAGCTTTTGAAATGGTGAATTAGAATATTACATTTATCGGCTCTTTATCAAAATAGATAAGCGAGACCGAGATTAAAACTTCCTCTGAGCCTGCAGTCAGATGCATGCTGATGCCTTATTGAGCATGCATTCATGCATGTATTCCTCTTAAACAATGTAATTTAAAGATTATGGTAATTTATATTCATAACGGTGATGCTCTACACTGAAGCCAGGAAAAGTCCCGTGATTCTGCCTCAAGTAAAATGTTGATGAACTGTAATTTCCCTACTACGTACATCGCACGTAAGTCTTTCCCAAAACTCCCGGCAGTGCACACACTGGATCTGTCACATTCTACAAATGTATGGTGGCGATGTCACTGTGTGGAGTCTGACATGTTTAATCCTGCCCTGTGGTAGAAGGGGGAGCAGAAGCCTTTAAAACAGAGTGAGAGACAGACCCTCCGATCGCACCTTGTCATACATAAAGCTCAACCGTGGCAGCATGATTGATGGATAGCCGCTTTTATATGTATTTAGCACAATGTCATTTTGTGTCTGGCCATGAAGAGTGAGAGGGGGGAAAATGTTTTGATTTATTTTCACACATTCATAAGAACATATTCATTTGTCATTTGTTTCACGTCTTCTATACATTGGTGTGCGAGACTGCCATTAAGTAGGCACAGAGGCACTTGCTGTAAACCTCCTGTGTTCCTGGTGCTGTTTGGTGCTCCAGCCAGTCAAAAGAAACGAGCCAAATGCCAGAAGTGAAACTGCAATCACGGTTGCAAATCAAATATAAATTATTTATAAAAGTACAATTAAAATGTATGCATGATCTGATAATTTAAAAGTCTAAAGGAAAACAGAAGTACAAAAGAGGAGACGGTCTATAAACATATTTTGTGTGCAGGAGTTTCTTCCTTGATAGATTAAGGATCTGCTTTGAGCAAGCATCTATCAAGCCATCATCACCGTCCATCCATAAAATCACTTCTTGTTTGGCAACTGGCTTCAGAATAAAATGTAAAATGGGTCTGTGCAGCCAATGTTTACTTTCATTTTGAAATCCATTCTGAACATTTCTCTGGCATGCTGACTTGACAAGTACCACAGTGAAAGTAAAAAAGGAAAATCCATATTTGAAGATGATACACAATCATCTATCATCACAATCATCATCACAAAGGGACAAAAGGAAATGTGTGGAAGCTACACACGGCACCTTTTCATAATGGCTCCACTTTTCAGATTAAACAGATTTTCCTACAGCCTTTACCTCTGTGAATCTGGCTCGGTCAGCAGACAAGACATTGGTAATCGTATTCCCTTTTGTGTAAGTATGAGAAAATGAAATGTATGACGTCAATAAGGCGAAGGCCACATGAGGAAGGATTCTAATAAGAGAAAGGTCAAACTGTAAAATGCTTTTGCAAATGGAGAAAAGTCTATTGACGGGGTTGGTATTTAATTCGAAAGCTTCTCAAGCATACTTTCCCTCCCCAACTTTGCTAACATTGAAAAAACAAACTCACCGCCACGTATTTTCAATAATTATATTGTTTGCCAGACATATTAACCACAGAACGAAGTTGTGAATAAGACCATTGATGTCAATGGGAGAACTCAAAACCAAACCATGTATACATCACCTTTGCTGATAAAAACATGCATTAATAACTTAATTATCTTGAACAGACCAAAAACGACATCAATGAATGGTCATATTATTTTCATGATGCACCTATCTCAGTTCAATTCATCTAACTAGACTAAACGAAGAAGCACACCGATGATCAAAAGAAGCCTTGCAAATTATCTCCCTGTTGTTGCCAAGACCAAAAATTCAAACTCTAATCCTCATTTGCGTAAGGCATCTGGTTAACACTACATTACTTAATGCGATCTGCCTTTGACAGACGAAGATTTAGGTGAACGAGGCAATCTGGTGGTGAGATGCTACGCAACATCCATTAAGTCCCCTGTAAGGCAGAAAGCCTTGCACAGGGTTCAATATGGAGAGATTAGTCAATGCAGGCAGCATTCATTCCTGTTCATTCCCTGACTTGGTTTATGGTTTTACTGTCACCATTTTTTTATTTGAGAAACCATGTTTACGTATTGTCTTTTCCAGTACATCTGATTGCCCTGTAATAACCTTATCTGATGTAATTGAGCTTATGCACGTAGAGGAAGTAGAAAAATTGTGAATAGTGATACCGGGAGCAGTAAATTAGTTTCAAGTTTGGTTATATTTGGTGGCTAGGCAACATTCTTACTTATTGTAAAACAAAACAAAACCAAAAAACGAATCGACTTGGCTACAGAAACTAGGAGCAGGAACTAGGGGTCCAATCTTATTGTTTGGCATAATTCAAAAATAGCCTTTGTCTTTGGAATTGGCATGGCCCGGGAGAACTGTCAAATGTGTCTGGCATTCGTTCCAACATGCTGACACCTCTGTAGCGTCTACGGAGATGCAGCACCAGGAGAAGCCGCTTTTGTATGTTGAGAGAATGAAAGTCCAGGGAGAAAAAAGGGAGCGAGACAGAGGCTGGGTGTGGGTGTGCGTGCGGGGAAAGGCAGGCGAGAGAGGCGTCTTTCGCTCGCCGTGGCTTTTGGGAGTTTGATAATCTCATCTCCAGGATTTGATTTGGCTGGTATGTATGCCTTTTGAGGAGCTTGGGGAACGGGGAGTGGTGATATATCAATCTTTGATGCTGTGGATGGAAGGAGGCGAAAGGAGAGATAAAGGAAAAGAGAGCAAGCAAGGGATAGGGGCAAACACAGATTGGAAAAGGAAGATGTGTGTGTGTGAGAGAGAGAGAGAGAGAGAGAGAGAGAGAGAGAGAGAGAGAGAGAGAGAGAGAGATAGAGGGAGAAGGAGAGAGAAATGGAGATACAGATGTGAACAATAAAGTGGCAGAGAGTGAAAGAGAAGCAGAGAGAGGCTTAAGGAGTGTGTGTGATAGAACGGTATGAGCATGTGGCTCTGACACATATGTGGTCAAACAGTTAGTCTCTTAAAGAGAAAGGATTTCAGATTTACCCAGATTGAGCAACGAGCCATGACTACTGTGTACAAAATCAATATTGTGAAAGGAGCCATCTTCTTTAAGGATGTCCTAACAGATTATAGCAAGGTTGAAGGTTCATTAAGCTGTCAGAGGAAGGTCAAAGATGTATGCCAAAGAGTATTGAATTTTCCAGTGATTTTATTGCACAAGCATGGAAATCACACTTTTAAAATACAATATGCTTCTTTGTCACAGAAAGAAGAATTTTAAAGTAATATTTCTATCGGTAATAATATCGGTTTTAGAAAACATGGTTTGCTGAAATCTTTTTGCTGTTGTAGCGTATCAGATTCTATATTTATATATATATATATATATATATACAGTTATATATATTTATATATATTTTTGTATATGACTCTGTGATAGGCCTGAAACCTGACCAGGGTGTACCTCGTTTGTCGCACTATGTCAGCTGTGATAGGCTTAAGCACCTCTGCGACCCTGCATAGAAAAAGCGGTATAGCTAATGGATGGATGGAAATATATATATATCATATATATATATATATATATATATATATATATATATATATACATATGCTGCATGTTAATAAATAGTGATTAATTATTGTCACCATATAAATATACTTATTGAATTTAAACACATCGATTGGTTGATGTTAAACTGTAGTACTATCGGAAACAAAAAACCTGCCCGAAGATATATAATGTACATAACTAATTATTTATTTCTGCTTTCTATTCAGTTATTCGGGTGCAAAGCCCATTTCGAAGCCCCACTGTATTGGCGTTTGTATAAAACTCGTATACATTTTGAGAAAACTCCCTTCCATGGTTCATATTGGCAATTTATACGTACTGGGACGAATCCCTATTGATCCTCGCGGGCTTGCCAACAGAACTTGCTGGCATGCTGTGGTCTCAATCACTCTTTCTAATGAGGCTTTTTCTCTAATGTCTCTGGCTGACGGCCTACGATCAAGGAGACCATCTGGGACTGTATCTAAGAGCTGTGAAAGTGGGCCCCGTGTTCTCTCTCTCACCTGTAGCTCCGCGAGTTCGTGGGACATTGATTGTTTCCCAGCTGCCTCTCCTCTTCCCCTCGGCAGGCCATAGTGTCTATTTCCACCACCTCTACAAGTTAGCCTGACCTCTAATTCCCCTTTCGCTCGTGAAACAAGAGAACAGGGGGCAGAGTTGCTCCATAGATATTGATCTCGGCCAAGGCTAGCGTTTTTACTCAGAAACGGTGAAGGTTTACCCGACACTAGTGGATGGTAAACTGATTTTCAATCTGTGCCCAAAGGGGGTGGGAGTGGGGGGGGGGTTGGGGGGGCGGGGAGTGTTTGGGGGGACCGGGCTGCAACTTGATATCTATCTGCAACTTGTCACACACGGGACGCCTCCGTTTTGAGTATACAAAGACTACTTTCCTACGTTTGAATTTCAAAGTAGTGAAAAAGCAACCTGTTCCATCTTCCATTTTATTCGTATATAGAAAAACAAACAATAGCTACACTTTTATTCTGTTGCCCACCATATGTCAACATGAAGTATATTCAAGACTGTGACTTCGAACACACACATGCAAGACTATATTTTTTCCTATTTTGTTCCTGTCTTAGTATCTGAACACATGAGGAAAAACATGTAGAAGGGGTTTTATCCCTTGATCCTCTCTCTCTCTCTCGCTCTCTCTCTTTCTCTCTCTCACACACCCTTGCTCTCTGTCTCTACCTCTGTGTCCATCTACATGAATACTGTCTGCGTGTTGCCATGTCAGTGATTAATTTCACGGAATGTCAGGGGCATTGCTAGCCAGTCATTCACACGGTTCATACTGCTTTCAGATTCGCCGTTTAAATGGGAGTTAATTGCTTTTTCATGCCGAGCCCTCCGTACAATAACGGAATTAATGACTGTGTGTATTGATCTTCACGTTTGTGATTTCCATGTCACCAGCCTGTTCTTTTTCCTGGCCTGGTGCTGTCTTTGTCTCTCTGCCCCTTTGTGTCTTTTTCCCTGTGGCCCTCGGTGGTCGCCTGCTACAGGGTGTCGGCCTTAATTGTTTCTCTTGTTTTGACACACTTATTCGTGTGCGGCTTCGGAAAATGTACTGTGGGGCACGGAGGCGCGTGCACGCGCGCACCCTCACGCGCACGGTCGACATGCCTCTCACCGGTTTGCAGAGGCTCCCACGTGCACTCTGACATGCCTTCGCGGGGGAAGGTGAAGGGAGCGGTAGGTCAGGGAAGGGGGAGGAGCTGGGAGTTGACGGGAGGCTGCGACGGCTGGGGGAGGGGCGGGTTGTTTGAAGTGGAGGATGAAGGATGATGCTGGGAACTCTGGACCGCTGCCAGGAGGATAACGGTGACTGAGGGACGACTTATCCGTTTATCTCTGAGGGACCGTGAGTGTGTGCGTGCGTGTGGGAATAAAAAAAAAAACGACGATGCGAGTTAGAGGAAGAAAATGGTGAGGGCCAGTGGGGGCATTTATTTGTGTGTGCATGTGTATGAATGTGGAAAATGGGTACTCTGCACGTGTGAGTGTGACTGTATCCGGACATGTTTGTGTGTTTATGTCCAGGGAAATGTGTGTGTGTCTGTGTGCTCGGGTTTGCTCTTTCTTCCTTGTCCACGTGAGCATAAGGAAAGAAGAGGGCTAGGGGTGGGGGCAGGAAGAGGAAGGATTGCTGGGGAAACTAAGCTTTGTCATTACCAGGCTGAGCAGGGCAGGGCCACGTACAGAGCTCTCTGCCTCAAACACACCGCAGCCCACTGAGCTGCTCATTAAACCTTTCAGTGCATCCTCCAAGATGAGCGAGCTGCTCGCCTTGGTCTAACAGAGAGAGCCGCAGTGAGAGAATCTGTCCTTGAGGTTGTTTATTCCTCGCTTTGGTGGTCTCTGTGAAGATGTGTGTCTGTTTTCAGTTCATCTCTTATTGCCATTACTCGCACTTTTCCGTTATTCTTCCCCTTGATTCGTGACGTCCACCCCCATAATTCCTCTGGCTCCCAACACTGTTGAACACAACTGTGTCCGGTGTGTGAGTCACTAATCAACTTGTCGTCACAAAACAACTATGCGGCTCCATGATTGTCTGGTCAAAAGCTTGAGTTAGGTCTGGACCATGGCATTGTGAAACCTCTCCCACTGGTCAGCTCAGAGCTCTTGGTTTCCTCTTCACTGTATCGACCTCTCGATTTCCTCATCTTTCTGTCCACCCAACACACTCAGCTCCCTCCCATTGTTCTCTTTCTCTCTATCGCTCTCTCTCCCTCTTACCGTCCATATCGCTTCCACTCCCCTGTCAATCTGTCTCACTCTCTCACCTCTTTCTCCCAGCAGGTCACTATGGCGACGAAGTGACACTAGACGGCTCCAGAATATTGAGGGGAAGTTCAAATGGTCTCATGATGCGAGTTTCATTTTCAGAAGGAAAATGGGGGGACAATTCTATCTCTCCTGCCCGCCTGGCATCCAACTCTGAGGGAATATTTACCGGTGTGGGTACACTCTCACTCTCTGGTTCATAAACACACACACGCACACACACACACACACACACACACACGTACACACAAGCACACAAACATACAGGGACACATCAGATGCAGACGCCACGGTAATATTTAATGAAAGATAAAACCCCTTCATGCGCCTTCCGGGGCACGAGAAGCAGCCTGCCTGGAGACTGGAAGGTCTATCAAAATGATTGATATTGCGTCCTCCCATCAAAGCTCTCCAAACTGCGCCTGCTCCACGTTTTAAACACACACTAAAACTTCCAACTTTTAAATGTGATAGGGAAAGTCATAAAGATGCGTCTTAGCTTTGTTCAGTGAACTTCACGCAACCTAGCTGGCCAGAGAAATGAGAATCCCTCTGAAGTATTTTCCCCCTCAGGCTCTGGATGAAGCTTATAATTTCTCATGGGTGGTGTCGTTCAGTTTACTACATAAAGAAAATGGTCCAATTCTTAAAAAATTTAATAAGAGAGACAGGATGGCAAACGTAGGGTCATATTTCTTGTTTATGGATCACATACTGTACACACTGTAATGAGTGTATACCTTTCTTGTCAGATATTTGGTACTGACAGATTGATAGGTCTGTTTTAAGAGAAATAAATGTCGCAGAAGGCCTCAAGTGAAAGAGATATTGATCCCCTAGTCAACTATACAGTTTATTGCTGGAGTTATATTTTACAGTGGTAGTTCTCAGTAAGAACCGGCTCTAATGAAATATGAAATAAGGCCCGTGAGCCCACAGAGCCGGTCAGAGACGGGCCGGCCACGTGTTTCACCGCAGGTCACCAGCTCCACTTCCTGTTGACTACGACTCACGGTTCACCATACGCTGCACACCACTGCTTACCGTACACGACTACAATGTCTGCATTAGCGTCAGGTGTCAAAGAGACACAAGTATTTCATTGCATACTTTTGCCTCTGTAAACGTTATGCATATGACAATAAAAAACCTTGAACCTTGAACCTTGTACATGCTATGCACGGCTGCATTCTGTGCCCCGCAACAAACTGTTCACTCCTGCGCACAGTGCACTACTGTATACTGCACATCACTGTCTAATATGCGATATTACATGCTGTCGACCACTACATTCTGTGTGCTAATACAAACTGCACACTACAGAATACTATATATTGTGCACTATTGTATACTGTACTCTACTACATAATGTGCAACACTACATGATGTGCACTACCACGTCCTGTACTCGACTGCAACCTGTACACAACGACATACCGTGCACTACTATACTGTGCACCACTATAAAACTCCAATACAACACGATGTGCACTACCACGTTCTGGGTACAGCAACATATTGTGCACTACCATGTACTTTGCACTACTATGTACCGTGCACAACTGTATACAGTGCATTACTCCACTCCAGTGCCCACCTAGTTTCATCTCCAACCGTCTCTGTGAACCGAGAAGACGGGCTGGGAACTGCAAAAGTGAACATTTTCAAATGTCAATGGAAATTCATAGCCTCGTCGAACATCAGTCATTACGAATGACATAAACATCAAAGAGGTATCATTCGTTTGTAGGTGTCGGGAAAAGACAAAAAAGAAGGGACGGAGGATCCAACGGAGTTCCACGTGAGTCTAATCTGCCAGAAGGTCATCATCTGCCCAGACAGCCTCACAGACCTCGGGACCCGATGAAGAGGCACTCACCACAGAAGTACAGTAGGTAGACAGTCAATATGTCTAATATGACGTAGGAGAAGCTCGATCGATACATACTGTACGTATCGTCCATGGGGTTTTGAGGGTCATCTGAGAGGGTCAAAGATAGCGGTTAAGAAAAACCACTCGCTCTAAATTATCCGTCGATAAATCGATTGGCCACATGTAGGAAGAAGATGGGGGCGAAGACTAAGCAATAAAAATGCAACAGAAACATGTACCGCAAGGGAAACGAGTGTGGCATGTTTTCCAGTGAGTTTGCATTGGAATCTCTTTCTGTCTATATCTCATCCTCGCTCTGTCTCTATTTTTCTCATTCTCTAATTCTCTCTCTCTTTCTCTTTCTCTCTATATCTCTTTCTCTTTCTCTCCAGATGGAGGCGTCATTGAAGCTGGGGCTATTTTCCTCGGTGTGATTCCCCCTTCAAACGACTGTGACAAACAAATTCAGACAACAAATCTCCTGCCATGCATATTCAACGCCGGCGTCAATCTGCAAGGCCCGGTCCTGCTGTGTGACGATGGAGCCTACACCCATCCCGTACCTCCCATCCCTCCTTCCCCTCGCACCCACAAATCCAAAGCCACGCGCGATGCCATTAAGGAGAAGCAGGAGAAATCCTCTGGGGGTTTTCGGCACCACAGTCTTTTTTCCGTATCTCCGCTCTGTGATTCTGTGTCCGTCTCTCGTCCCACCCCTCCTCCCTCTCTCTCTCTTTTTCCTTTTCCCTCTCGTTTTTTATTTATCTGCCTGCAACTTCTCACATTCTGTCTTCTTTGCTTCTGTCTTCAAACTCTTTGGAATCGGTCTCATGTTTCTTTTCGGCTCGTGTGTTGTTGTTTTTCCGTCAGTAGTTTTTGTTTTACTTTCTGGCACCTTGTTGGTTTGAAGACTTAACACTTGTGACAGAGTTTTGGGGGAAAGTTTCGGACTGCTAGGGATAGAAATGCTTCAAGAAATACGTTGCAACTTATTCGGTTTTGTTGACCAGTCATTCAAAACAAGGCTACCAATAGTTCCAATGCTTGACATAATAGTGTCATTGAAAAACATCTGTGCAATTTTTGAGTCCATGAACTGGAAGCGAATGCAGAACCTGACTTTAGGATGGACTAAGGACACAATGTTCTTTACTTTTTTGGATTGGTTTATTCAATCATATTCATGTGAGTCGATTCCCTCAGTCCATCTATTGTATTGTTGTGTGTTCGACCCAAATTGACCCATACGATGAACATGATGCTATTTATAGCATTTAAACTCTTCACAAAGAACAATCTTCATTTTACATCACCAAAAAAGTTCAGATCTTACTTGCTATTCGTCTGCCATCTGTCATGAGGTATTGCAGTATTAATAGGTCAGATACTGTCTCGAAGCCTTGACAAGATAAAGAGAACAGACTGAATATTTCAGCACTTCAAATGTACTCACCCCTAAAAACTGACATTATTTTGCCCTTTGAAGTTCCAGAGACACCTTTGACTTAAAAAGGGAATGCAGGGTATGTCAGTCGCAGTAAGATGCATATGTGCATGCACACGCATGCACGTGAGTGCGCGCACACACATACACCCACACACCCACATACACACCCAGCAGCCTTCTAGGCCTTGATGGCAAGCCAATTAAGTATTCCTTCTATGGCGGCATGAGATGAGCAAAGCTCCTTATAATGACCATCTGCAACGACCTTCATTAAGTTTTCTTTTTCTTTTTAAGGTTGGGGGCTGCGTAGTTTTGTCACGAGATTATCATTTCTAGAGTAGATGAAGGCTTGGCAACGAGATAGGGTGATGGCGGTCTCTCAGATCATTTGTAGAACTCTTAGTATATCTACTTTGTGATGTTCCCTAATCTTAATCCGTTTCATCACTCTCTCATTGTGACTCTTTAAACTGCTGGCGGGGTATATGTCTGAGAAATGTATAGGCTCTCTCCTCTGTTTCAATCACTTATATTAGACATATATACATATATACATATATATATATATACGTATATATATATATATATGTATATACATAAATGTATATAGGCTACCATGTATCTGTGTGGGTGTGAGCCCGCTGACTTGATAACACTGCGTGATAGAGAATCAAACATGACGGGTTACACATCCTACAGAGAGGAGTGTACTCTCAGGACGGAGAAAAAGGAGTTCTGACATTTCATAGGAGTGTCTGCCAATTGGACTTCACACAGCTCAATTTTGCTGCAGTCCGACGAAAAAAAATAACGTGTTAGTCCACTCCTGAGTTTTGCTTTCCATTTGATAACCTTTGAACAGGCCAAGTTTGTTTACCCTGCATGCTTTCAAGCGCTATAAATCCAGGAATGTTCCGTTCTTCTACTCGTCCGCACTTTCCCTTGCATTAAAGGAAGGTTTTAAAATGAAATGAAATTAGATGCCAACAAAACTTTCGAGCGGCTTGTTCTCCAGGACGAGAGCCGAATCCTGTCCCTGGATTCGTGATCTGTAACCCACCACATTTGATTCATCACACACTCTAAACATGATAATCTGCTTTCTCTTGCACCAAATCCTGTGGAAAGTGATTAGATACACAAGCCTTACCTTTTAATCTGTTGATCCTCTTCAAGGCACTCAATGCTCCGTGGCAAATGTTCAACCGAGTTGAAGGGTATTTTAGATGATAATGAACTCATCTTTTACAAGTTCGAAGCGTCCTCAATTCAATACTACGTTCGCTGAGTTTTCAGCCTTGCAAATTTACAATGCGTTTCTTGTTCAAATATGATGATTTGGGCGCATGAATTGTATCGTAAGTGATATTTGAGGTTTTCATTGATGTCTTTCTTTGGGACAGAAATGGGTGGGGTTTGCATTTCTAGGACAATCGAAGGTACAGTGTCAGGTAAATGTTATCAAATGCAACCAGTCCTAAAAATCAATAGAAATATCTCAAATGTGTTTTGATCCTTTAGATAATCAGGACTGTCCCTTAAATATACATTTCCAAGGAGACCGTGGCCAAGAAAGCAGCTGCATTGAGTCGTCAAAACAAACATCCAACGCAGCTGTCCCCCGTGTGGTTCCTTATTCCCATCCGACTGTTGTCTGGGTGGTTGGAGTCCGAATCGGGGGCTTACCCACGAGCCAGGTGCTCTGTGAAGGGCAAATGGTAAAAAAAAAAAACTGAACTAATAGAATACCAATAACGATTGAGTTGAGTAGCTGTTGGGATTAAAGTGCCACGCTACTCGCGACCCCGCATTCTCTGTCACACAATGTTATCAACGTCAGCAAGCAGGATTACATGCTTTGCTTTCAAGGACAGAGGGGAAAGAAAAGGTTTTATGGATTCTGAAATTGAAAAACCCCCAGAAAAGTATTTGCGTCCATGTGAATTTGATACGTACTGACCATGTACAGCGCTTTAGTACAAAATAAAAATTTAAATTAATTGCCGCCTTTTCTTTCTTTATTTCCTCCAGATGTTTCCATACAGAAACATTACAATGTGACACAAGAGAAATCGTTCGGTAATTTTGGACAGTGGCTTGACTTTCAGAGTTGAGTAATGCCGTTGAAAAGACGGCCTTGAGCCAAACAAATCAGCTTTCAAAGGACCACCGCACGGTTTGGTGGGGGCCGGCAGAAATGAATGCTAAGTAGTGGCCAGCACAAAATCTAAATTATACACTCAAAGAGACACTCAGTAGTGGTCTGACCAAAAAAAAAGCAAGCTAAATCTTTGTGGATTATTCAAATTCGTTTCCACTTCTTGTCGGAATTTAAACTGAATTTGGTGTGGGGGACTACAGACCACCATCATGGTTGTCTGTGATATCACATGGTTTGATGGGACACAGGCCTTTTAACCATAACAATACACTGGCATTTCCCCACATATTCAATGGTACACATTATATGCCCCAATATTTGCACAGTGAGAAACACAGCCAGGTTATATGCATCTCAACACAGGGCCACTTTTTGTATACTTTTTTGTCTTTCCCCCGCTCTCGTTTCTCTAGAAAGCCTCGCCACTTCTTGGGAGACTGACAGTGTTGTGGAGTTGCGGACTGCGAACTTGCTATCACTCGGCAGAGAAACTCACACCTCCTCCTGACAGGCCTCCGGCACAGCCGACACGATCTGTGTGCTCCTTTGACAGGTTGAACTTTAAACTGGTCCGCAGGGAGCGTGGCGCTCCTCTCCTTGGTCCGCCCCAGTGTACAGTTCATCCCTGCTTCCCGACGCCACAGTCTGAGCCTACCGTCTGTCCCACCCTCCCCTCTACCCACCCCCATCCTGCGGGGCGGAGGGTTGGAGAGGGGTAAAAAAAGGTAGAGACAAAAGGGCGAGAAGGGGAGAGACTTAACGAGAGAGGGGGGAAAGTAAGACGCGTGTTGGGAGGGGAGAGGAGGGCAAGGAGGCGAGAGCGTGACAGACAGAAATAAAAAGGTTTGGGGTTGTGGGTGGGGGTAGAAAAAAAGACAGACAGAACGACAGAGAGAAGAGGCAAAGCGAAATTGCGACAAAGGGATGGAGAGAGAGCAAGAGAGAGAGAGAGAGAGAGAGAGAGAGAGTGAGGGAGAGAAGAGGGGGTTGGGAAGTCTGTGTGATGGATGGGAGGAAGCAGGGTAGGTCTGTCCACTGGGGAAAAGAGTGTCAGGAGGAATCAAGGTCCGTTTTCCCTCTCACTGTCTCTCTCTCTCTTTCTCCCTCTTTCTCGCACTGACCTCTCTCTTTCTCACGCCAACCTCACTCTTCATCCCCCTCTCAAATCTCTGTCCTCATCTTTTTTTTCCCTCTATGCTCTTTATTTTTATCTTTATCAACCCGTCTATTGTTTCTCACTAGATTACTTGTCCTGTCTCTTTTTCTTTCTTGCTCTGTAAGTCCCCCCCCTCCCCTCCTCTCTCTCTCTCTCTCTCTCTCTATCTCTCTGGCAACCGTTCCCCATGCTGAGAGCGGCGATCAGTGCCAGCTCCAGCGGTGATACATCAGGCAATACAAAACGGACGGTGGGGTCTCACCGAAGGGAGCCTGCCCTGCCAATGTCAATGAGTCGGGCAAGACGCACATTGAGACAGATGAGGGGACTCTTATGTAGATGCACTGTGACTGGGATAGGCAGGGATGAGGGCGGGTAGCTGGAGTCGGAGCGCTTGAGAAAGAGATGCTTGCTGCAAGTGAGCGAGAGAGAGAGAGAGAGAGAGAGAGCAATAGACATACTGATGGACAACCCGACAGAGAGATACAAAATAATTGGGGGAAGAAGCAGGTAGAAAGTGTAAACTCTGCCTATGGATGTACAGAGGTTGAAGAATAGCCAGCAGAAAGTTGGAGGACTCTCAGAGTCCAAGTTTTTGGACAGTGTTGTTTTGGTTTGGGGGAGCTTAGGGACACAGCGTGTCGGAGGAGAGTGACGCGAACTGAAACTACACTCAAACGGACAGCCCTGGGACAAGTGACCGCAAAAATCACTGCATCTGCAAAGGATGAAACACAACAGCACCACCTTTGAAAATATAAACATACTGTATATATTCACGTAACTTTGGAGTGTTCTTCATCGTGCTGGTTTGTGGGGAAAGCACATTGAATCACTTCTGCTTGTATTTACCTATACGACCGCAGGAAAGGGATTGGTATGGTGGGCAGGGAAGAGGGCCAGAGCCCCCATTCTGGTATTTAGGAGCTGGATAACAATAGCCTGGAGCTAGAGACATTATTACGGCAATGACTGCTGACGCGTGGCTTTGCAATCTCTTGTGGTCACACACTAGCTTCATCCATTTATTTATTTATTTATTTATTTATTTATTTATTTATCTGATTTGGCTGGTTCGAAAACGAATGGCGGACAGTCAGAGCTCAGTAAAGTAGTTTTAGAATAGTTGTTCAATTACTTTTGGAGGTCTTGAGTCTTGTTGGACCTTGTAAAATATTTGAGCAGTTTTCTTCAGACCGTAGTCTTGATTCAACTGCCGCGATGTCCATTGAGCGATATGAATTGCGTGTCATGACCTTGTTTGTCAAATCTCACTGTGGACTGAGTCTGTACCTAGAGGTAAATCCTCTTAATATACTTCTACTTCACCGATGAAATCACCAAAGATATAATTCAATTCAATTCAATTCAATTCAATTCAATTTTATTTATATAGCGCTTTTTACAAAAACAATTTGTCACAAAGCAGCTTTACAGAAATATGGATGTTATGGACATAAAAGATTTA